>JABUQX010123385.1:0-7500 GCA_015478945.1 Trachelipus rathkii
ACAATGTGATTATATAATAATTTTAAATAAATAATGAATTATTTATTATAATTATAATAATAGTAATATAATTTTTAATATTTATATTTAATATATTAATAATTATGAAAATCTATGGATGCTGAAAAAAAAATAGTGATAATAAATAGAGTGAAAATAATAAAATTAATGAATTTTTAAGTGCGGGGATGTTAAAATCAATAAATAATAAAAAGTTGTTAATACTATTATACAAAATATATATTTATAAAAAGTCTAGGAAATAATAATAATAATAATAATATAATATTAATAATATTAAAATAAAAACTGGTTTAACACTGCCAAGTATAAAAGCATTTTCAAAGTCCATTATACTCTAGCAGTATATATATATATTCTATCATATCATTCACTCAGATATTAAATTATAAATATTCACATAACAATATATTACCCTAGAGAACTGAGATAATCGCAACTTAAATGGCAGGGAATTACTTAATATCAATAATAATTTTATAGCATGTGCTAATATATAATATAATAATAATAATATAATAATAATAATAATAATAATAATCTATTATGTAATAAGTAATATTTCAAAATTACAACAATAATATAATAAATAATATTTATAATAATTTAAATGTAAGTAAATAATTTAATAATATCAATTTGCAATTAAATAATAAATTTTAATAAATATTAAATAAAATAATAATAATATATAAATACAAATAATAACAATATTTTTATTATTAGTAATATTTCATTGATATTTCAAATATTAAATCAAATAAATGATACATCAATTCTATAATTAATTATTATTATCAGTATGTAAAATTGTTCGGATATAAATTTTCAAGGGGATGGTAATTATTTAAATAATTAACGGTTTTTTTTAATATTATTATTATGAAATATAATTATAGTTTATTACTATCTATAATATATATATATATATGAAATTATTATTTTGAAGTGATTGAGTGTATTATGAATATATCTATTTATTATTAATTATTATTATTATTATTATTTTATATTATTATTAATTATTATATATTATTAAATATAGTATTTTTATGTTGTTGTATGTTGTTGTTTTGTTGTTGTTTTGTTGTTGTTAATTATGTATTTTAGTTATTATTTATTGTGTAATTATTATGGAAATTTGATTTTATTATTTTATATTATTTTTATTATTTTTATATTATTAATTATTTATTTATTATTATTGGTATATATATTATTTTATTATATATTCATAGAATTTGTATTATTATTATTATTATTATTATTATTATTATTATTATTATTATTATTATTATTATTATTATTTTTATTATTATTATTATTATTTATTATTATTTATTATTATTCATTGTTCTGTGTCGCTTACGATATGAAACTTAATATTAATTGATGCACTATGAGTCCAGTACTTATAATTAATCGTTGTTTTTAATATTGTATTATATTATTTTTAAAAAATTATAATATTATTATTTGTAATATTATTTTTATTTATTATTATTTTAATACTATTTTTATTATTATTTTATTTTTATTATTATGATCATTATTTTTACTTATGATTAGAATTTTTAATATTATTATTGGAATTTATTTTTTGTTGTTCTTAGTTTTATATATATTAATCTATTTTATTTCATATACTGTTTATTATTCTATTATTTATATTTCTATTATTATTATTTGATTATATTTGTTATTATTTATTTAGGAGCTGGAAATTTATAGAGATGCAGATGATCATGGTTTGTATAAGAAGTTGTACGAAATTCATAGTATGTATACGTATTAAAATGTTAAAAAAATTAAAGTGGCATTATATTTAATATTTTTTAGAAACTCACTGAATTAGATAGGTCAAAGTTTATTGACCGTAAAACGTTGTCAACATTAAATATAAATTGTATTAAAAATAAAAATTATCAAGCCAAATTAATAAATAATAAAATCAATAATAATTGCTTTTATCTATATATATATATTTATATCTATATAATGCGCTAGCAATATTAATAATGCTGTAAAGAAAGGATTAATGAGATTAATATTTAAATTAAATTTTACAGTATATATGATGAATAATATATATATTATAAAATAACAATACAATTATAATATAATTAATATATAATTAATATAATTAATTATATATATAATATATAAATATATTATAAAATATATAAAAATAAAAATAATAAAAATTAAAAATTTTATTACAAATTCAGAATAGAATAATTAAAAACATGACGTAATTGACTCAAACAAGTATTAAAAGAATTTTGTTAGCTATCAATAGCCTTATTTGACATGACATAGCTGTTAAAATGCCTCACGTGCAGTTCGAACAGACGGCTTATCTGTGCACAGTGGATCTAGAAATCGAATTCACTAAAAAAAAAATAATTATTTAGCACAAAATAACGCAGAGGTAGTAAATCTTTAAGAGATAAAACATAATTTTTATAGAAAAGTGATAATTAGATGGAAATGAAAAAATTTTTGTTCTCAACAAAACGAGCAAAGGATATTCGGTATATAATCCCATAAATAGGAGCAGTATATTAGTTGGATCTAATTGACTTCGACCATAGATTCATTAAGATAAGATTCTGATAGAACAGGAATAAAATAAACAGTTCTAGTAGTGTTATAAAATTTGATTGTTTCTTTAGAAATTAGATAAATAAATAATAAGTGGAACTTATATACAAAGTAACATTATATCTTATATATCACAACTTAAGGAGTAATATATAAATAATAGTCGTTACTCGATTGTCAACTCATTGGACGTATTAAGTTTATTAGGTTATAGTGCTAACCTGTGCGCTATGCTAGCATTTTAGCTTTCTTCATAATGATTGTTAAAAATTAAATACATAAAGGTATTTATAATATATATTTATTATGATTATACATTTATTATTATTATTATTATATATAATTATATATATATATTTAATTATATTATTATAATTTTAATTTATATTCAATTTAATTTAATTTAATTATTATTAAATTATATATATTGATTATATATATAATTATATTATTAATTAATTATTATTATTATTATTTTATTAATATTATTATTATATTATTATTATTATTATATTGTATTGTTTGTTATTATTATTATTATTATTATTATATTATTAATATTATTATTTATTATTTTATTTATTATTATTATTATTATATATTATTATTATTAATTATTATTATTATTATTATATATTATTGTATTTGTTATTGTTTATATTATTATATTATTATTATTATTATTATATTATTATTAATATTAATTATTATTATATTATTTATTATTATTGTTTATTGTTTGTTATTGTATAATTATTATTATTATTATTATTATTATTAATTATTATTATTATTATTATTATTATATTTTATAATTTTATTATATATTATTAAACATTAATTATTATTATATTATCTATTATTTATTTAATTTATAATTATATATATTATTATATTTATTATTTAATATAAAATTATATCATTATCTATCATTATCATTATCATTACATATATTATTATAATTATTTAATATTTATTTATATATTAATTTAATATTATTTTATTTATATTATTTAATTTAAATTATATAATAAATTCTCACATTAAATAGGAAGAACCAACACAATTAGATAATATCTATCTGACTAAATACATCTTATTATTTAATTATATATATACTAATAATATATATTTGAAAACAATAAATAAAAAGATAATTATAAAACCTCAATAAATGTCAACAAATTTTCTGCTAACCTTCAGCAAATTATTTCTTACCTTGATTACATATTTGCCTGTCGCGTTTTATCTAGAGCCTCTGACAATGCTTAGCCAGCTATTACGAAAGAACTTGATAAGACTAAACTTTTATCTATGAGAATCTCTTCAGGTCGTGAGAGCATAAACCCAAGTTAAGAAAATTTTAAATATAATTCCTTCCGGTTTGTTGGAAGTACAAAAATATCCTTCCTAAAGGTTTAAAGTATTTGATAACATCCTTCAAAAATTGAACTTTGGATATTTTTATTCCCTAGGGAGAAACTATTGGGAAATTTAAATAAATCTCCAATGTAGAAATTTTCGGAAGAAAATTAATGAAAATTCTATATTTAAAGTTATAATAAAAATTTAGTCTTCATATCCTTTTTCAAATTTAACACCCGGAAATTTGTTCATGTATTTTGTATGGAATATTTCAAAACTTAAAGGAAATTTCCAGTAGTAATGAGTTTATTAATAACTAAACTCGACAAGGGTGCTGGTGTCGTGCAACTGGGTCGAAAGGATTACAATAATAATAATAATAATAATAATAACAAAAAAAATGTATAAACTTTCTAGCATAAGCAAATTGGAAGTCAAAATGGGAAATTGCTAAAATAAGTACTGATTAAAAATAAATTTAATAGATTGCTAATCAAATTAAAATGTTCCAACAAAATTGATGATAGTACATTCTCTTCTCTTCATTCCTCTGGTGCTTTACCAACAATTTTCTACCGATCATCTTAAGTACATACACCTGAACTACCCACTCCGATCAACCTTATACGCTAATGACACTGTTAATTAAAACCCTTCAAGATTTTTCGATCCTATTTTTAAAAATATAACAACAAATAAATTTTCTGTTAAAGACATTTTCTTTCGTCAATTAAATAATAAACATCCCGAATGCGAAGATGCATTAAATGTCAATCTTCGACTTTCAAAGCTTGTTTATTTAAATACTTTAAAGTTCTCCCCTGACGGGAACTGCCCAACTACTCGGCTAGGGTACTTTATACTAGGATACAGCGAGGGAAATCAGATCTCGGCCCAGTGCCTTGCAAACAGTCGTTCTACTGATTGTGCCACGATAGCAGCACTAATGTACCATTTGATGGTCCGAAAAACACAAAGCTTTAAAGAGTTTTTGTACATAATCCATCAGACTTAATATTCTTATTTAATGGAAACATTTATAAGCAAGCAATATATATATATATAATATGTTTGTGTGTGATATAAATATATATAATATAAAATATATATATATATATATATAATATATATATATATATATATATATATATATATATATATATATATATATATATATTATATATATGTATATATAATATTTATTATATTATACTGTATTATTATATATATTTATATATTAGGTAATATATATATATTTTATATATTATATATATATTATATAAATATATATATATGTTATATAATATAATATTATATTATATATTAATATATATATATATATATAGGGTATATATATGGTTTGTGTGTGAGAGTGTGTTTAATAAGTAGGGGATTCAAGAAATTCACGTACATTAATTTCGCTGTCTTATAGCAATGTAAAAAATATGCATTTAGGATGAAAAAGAGTGGAACACGAATGAACTATTGTGAGACCATTTTTGAATTCGTACCGTAAGTCTCGAAAAGACTTTTTGGCTTCGATGGTTGGCTTGGTAATATAGATTGAATCTCTCTAAGTTCCTTCTAGTTAGATCTTCGTGAAAATAAGAAAAATCACACGCACACAGTACATACTACACCTATATATATATAATAAATATATATATATTATGTATTATATAATATATATATATATATATATTATATATATAGTATATATATATATATATATATATATATATATATATATATATATATATATATATATATATATATATATATATTATATATATATATATATATATATATATATATTATAGACTGTCACTTCAACTCAAGGCCAATTCAATTGAGGAGGTGCGTTAAACGCTTTTAAGTGTCCCCATCTAGCGCGATTTGCCGATGACCATGGAACGCAGGCTTATAAAAGTGAGAGAGATTAAATTCAGTAGAAAACAACAGAAGATGCAAGAGAATTCCCACAGAGCAGAGGCTACTGGAAAGACAGAAGCACCGCAGCAAACAAGCCTGGAGTTACTAATGTTATCACAAAACTCATGTCAGATTCCACAGCACCCTCGTGTTACGAAGGGCTTTCGTAAAGATAGATGGGTGCGCGAGTGGTTTTATTTTTCCCTCGAGCACTCCGCCGCTGCGGTACTATAGAAAAGAGATAAAGCTGCAACATCGCGGCGCAAAGATAGAGGGTCAAATGAATTTTAAAGTATAGAACAGTCTATAAGCCTTTTAGCCTTTGACTCAACCCTATCCAAAAGCCGGGGAAAACCAGAGGTCTCCCAGATATGAGAACGGTACTTTATACAAGGGCGGATGATACCCTTGAATAGTTGGATTAACAGAGAAGAGGAAGAAAAGACTCGCAGTTTAAACAGAACTCTCAGTTTCTTTGAGACTGCCCCAGCAACCGTTGTGATGTGAGGGCTCCAAGACATTTTTTTGTTTATGTTAAGGCCAAGGATGCTTATTATTGTCAACAGGAAATATACCGAAAGAACCAATCCGAAGAGATGAAGATTAGAAGTGTCTTAGAGATGGAGATTTGTAGAAGCTGAGTTTTTAAGAATTGACTTTCACATAAGTTTAGACGAACCAATAGGAAATTCCTATCCAGATCAGCGAGAATAGAATCAGAAAGATTAAGACGAGAGGGAATTCTAGAAGTGTAAGAGGGAGCAGATTTCAAATGAGTTGAAGAATGAAGTGTCGAGTCTTAATGAAAAGTAGGAATAAAATAATAGAAAGGTAGAACCATGAGGAACACCACTATTGACAGAAAAAGAAGAAGTCGTCCATCAAAAGCAGCCGATATTGAGCGATTTGAAAAGATAAGCTAGAATACAGTAAGCAGAGAGAGGATCGGGAGAAACCCCAGAGGGAGCTGGAAAGTAAGTGACGCGTGCCATACCGGTCAAATGCTTGGATATGTCAAGAGCCACCACACAAGTCTCCCCGTAGTTCTTAAGGGTGGAAGATCATAAATCTGTAAGATTGGTAGTATATCACAGTAGAACATTCGAGCGCCAAAAAGTCGTACTGATGGTCGAAAGAAGGGATTACGTTAGAATCAGATCGGTTTTTAGTGTAGCGAAATCGAGTTAAGTGGCAGTTTTACGCTCTACATGTTGTTATTCAGTCCACAACACGAATGTGCGCATAATAGAACGAAAGAATAGAAGTGAGAGCTATAGGAAGATAGTTAGAAAGATCTGAGTGGTTACCTTTCTTCGGTATAGGTTGGACAATTGCGCGCTTCGAACAATGAGGGAAAGTGGTAGTATTGTGACATAGAAAATATAGTTAAACGAAGGGGGAAGAGAAAACGGAGGCACTCTCCCTAAAAACTCGGGGAGGAATGCCATCCCGGCCACCCGTCTTCCTAACGTTCAAAGATTTCAGGAGCCTATGAACCAGATCAAATGTAATCACAGGCAAAGGCATGCGATATCTGAGAGGAGAAAGAGGAATGCCACAGTCGGTCCAGTAATGAGT
>JABUQX010123385.1:27500-30000 GCA_015478945.1 Trachelipus rathkii
AACGGGTATGCAACAGTACACTGAGAAACTTGTAAATGGTGTTCTAGAAGGGACAATGCTAATGGAACTGGTACGGACGTAAACAATGAAACTCCCCCATCCGTTGTTCACAAATCTTCATTGGTTCAGATACGTCGACGATGTATTCAGTGCAATTCCTCTTCAAAAAAACCCACAGGATATTCTTAAGTTTATTAACTCATATAATAGCAACCTACAATTTACAATAGAAATTCCTAACGATAAGTCGTTGCCTTTTTTAGACACTAAGATAGAATGGTCTTCTAATGACAATTTAATCTTTTCAATATACAGAAAACCGACGGCAAATATTAATTACATACATTGGTATTCTTTTCATCCCGTCAATACAAAAATTGGTACCCTCTCTGCATTATTTTTACGAGCACTACTGATTTGCTCCCCTTCAACATTGCAAGATGAATTGAGTTTTCTTTTTGTAACCTTTAAAGCTTTACAATATCCTTCATATATAATTAATAAAGCATTGAAGAAAGCAAAGGAGAAATTTTACCATCCCCCAGCTCCATATCCCATTCCTGAGTTCATCAAGAAAATTATACCGAATACCATAGTTACTACCCCATCGAATACACTACCTCTTAAAAGAGTTTTGAAACCAAATAAATTTAGAAATGCCACCAATACACAATGCGTATATAAGATCCCATGTCATGACTGTGCAAGAATATATATAGGTGAAACGGTAGATTTAAATAGACGTAAAAGCCAGCACAAACACGATTTAATTTCCGACGAAATAAATTCAGCTCTTACCCATCATAGGAGAAGTTTAAAACATAAAATAAATATCGACAACATGGAACCTGTAATTTTTGTATCAGACAATAAAAAAAGGAAACTATGAATCTTATTGAATGAATAGTAATAATTATAACAAAATGGCAGGAGAAGTAAATATAGATGTAGCACAGAATTTAATAATGAGGGATACAAGATTTTACAAAAAGATCGACAATAAACTAAATAAACAACAACCATCCAGTCAATAAACATATCATCTTTGGAGTCACATCAACGTAGAAGTCTTCGTTTTATTTTAAGCTCACCTGAAGAGGCCGTGCTGGAAGCCGGCGAAAGCTAGTGAGAAAAATTAAATATTTGTTAATTTTTTTAAAATAATATAAATATGTGTGTGAATAGTTTTTATATGTTAAAACAATAAAGTTTAAATTTTAAGAAAGTGTGTAATTATACAAGGGCATTTATCAGATAAATATATGAATTGTAGAGTTGGAAATCTATTTTATGCCAAATATATATATATATATATATATATATATATATATATATATATATCTTTCTTTATGTATATTTGTGTATAACTATAACAAATATGCTATATATATATATAATATATTATATATATATATATCAATAACATAATAATAACAACTAATAATATATATATATATGAGGAGTTCATAACTGTAATTTAAACTTAGATCAAATCAGCTATATATATATATATATATATATATATATATATAATAATAATCTCAATGACATATATATAATATATATAATAATATCTTATATATATATATATATATATATAACCTTGCCACCATATATATACTCTATATATCGGGAACTATATTTGGATGGGCTGGGTAAGTAGCTCCTACCCATTTTTAGGTTTAAATAATTGAAATTAAATCGTAAAAGTATACTAAATTATTAAAAATTTTATATAAAAGTTAAAAGAATCTATTTTGCTTCATAAATTAAAGAAAAACAGAAAAAGCTATAATAATAACTGAATTCATTTAGAAATTCTCGCTCATACTCTGATCTTAAAAGTAAAATTCTTTGCACAGAGCGGTAGAATGACGATATTTTTACATCAACTTATAAGAGAGCGGGCTAATCTAACCTACCTGTAATCGAAAATATATGAAACCTTTCGTTCTCTTCCGTAAATATGTACGAAATGTGTGGCTTTGGGACGGTTTGTTTGAAATTTTGCATCGAATATCGCCCTGATTGCTCCGATTTTGAATATTAATTTTATATAACTTTATTTAAGTGGTATTTAACATTATATAATAAAATAATTGAAATAATGCATAATGGGGTAAGTGCAGATTTTATATTAAAAAAAAAAAAACACTTTAAAAACTTATCTATAAAACCACAGCTTTATTTTAAAAATGATAGGCATAAGAAATTGTTCAATATTTTAAATTAAGTATTTAGTAAAAATATAATGTAAACAAGCTTTTCATACAAATACATAAGGTACATATTAAACTTATTAAAAATAATGTTTTTATAGTTAATATATATATATATATATATATATATATATATATATATATATATATATATATATATATATATATATATATATTTATATATACATATATAGCGCTGCTCGCGATATATATATATATATATATATATATATATATATATATATATATATATATAAACTCTGTCTACCCAAGTGTATTCT
>JABUQX010123385.1:32500-35188 GCA_015478945.1 Trachelipus rathkii
ATAATATATATTTATAACATATATAATATGTATATATATATAATAATAATAATATTATATATATGTATAATAATATATATATATATATAATAACTAATAATAATATATATATATCTTTCAACTAATATATAATAATATGTATAATAATATATATATATGTAATAATATATATATATAATATAATATATATATATATATATATATATATCTGAGGTGAATTCAACACTCATGCTAATCGTGCTCAGCACGATTCGGCATTATAGAAATGATCTATTTTTACAAGTTTGATAAAGATATGATAATATCTTCTTTTTTCTTTTTGTGTAAACTGGTTAAATAAATGAAATTATTACATAAAAATAAAAAAAGATTATGCAAAATTGAAACGTAAAAGGGCAGAATAGCCACTATTAAATACCGCTTTTAACACATTAAAAATAGAACTAATCCGTACCAAAGCATTCTTATTTGTGGATTTATAGTAAAAATTGTTTATAAATACTGTGTTTATAGTTGATATATTTAAATACTATATATAATAAATAATATTTTATAACAAAAATATTTAATAAGCATACAAAAATAATAAAAATATTGCAAAAATACTTTAAAATAATATTAGAAAAAGAATAACTTAAAGTTAATCGTAAAATGAACAATAGAAAACGGTTCCATTATAAAATAATATTTACGATGAGTAACTCAAACATATATATATATATATATATATATATATATATATATATATATATATATATATATATATATATATATATATATATATATATATATATATATATAACTTAAAGTTAGTCGTAAAATGAACATTAGAAAACGGTTCCGATACAAAAATAATTTTTTACGTGGTGTGACTCAGGTATATATATATATATATATATATATATATATATATATATATATATATATATATATATATATATATATATATATATTATATATATATATATATATATATATATATATATATATATATATAACTAGTTCAGTACTTCTTAACTACAAATAAATTGACAACTATGGTTCTGAAAATTTTCAACTTATTCGGAGCCTGTGTTGAACCTCCAAGGGAAAAACAACGGTAGCAGGAACATTGAGGTGAAAGAGGACGTGTAAATATTAGTTTACGATGCTTTAATTACAAAATTAATAAATATATTTTCTTCCTTATAAAAGTATGCTTTTACTATCGCATTAAAGTTTACTTTACAAACAAATTTGGCATACATTAATCTGCCAGATTGGTCGCGGAGCTTAGGGGTGCCTAGGCATAAAAAGGGCAAACAGACACTAATGCTACAAAGATATATAGGCGCATAGGCGCTAGGAGCACTAGGTCCGGCGGCATAGGCACATAGGTGCTCTCAAAAAAATTATAGGTGTGCATAGCTCTGATATATATATATATATATATATATATATATATATATATATATATATATATATATATATATATATATATATATATATATATATATATATATATATATATTTATATATATATATATATAAAATATATATATATATATCATATATATATTGATTCCTATTTGTAATATACATAATAAAATGTAAATAATAATAAATTATTTTATTGCCCCTATTTATTTTGATTATTTTATCATATATTTAATATAGTACAGATACATTATTTAAAAAGTACGTCAAAGTAGAACTGGCGAAAGAGATGTATGATGTTTGTACTTGGTTACGTGTGCATGTAATACATTGTTTTGTTAATTAACGAAACACTTGAGTTAAAGAGTTAGCGGAATTAAGGGTAGTGATTTATTAATCTAACGATTAATCGATACTTTATTAAGAAAAAAGGAATGCATTATTACACAATGAATTTAAAAAAAAAAAAAAAAAAAAAAAAAAAAAAAAAAAAAAAAAAAAAAAAAATAAACGATTAATCGATATTTTAATAACCTAAAAACTTAACTTAAAGACGTAAAGCATTAAAACATTAATGTAATATTGTGTTAAACCATTATTGCATCAATGTATTAATGCATCGATGCATTAATGCATTAATGTATGTAATATGCTCAATACATAATTCATATTGTTGCTATGCAAATGCAATATTGTTTTACTGCTTTAAGGTATGTAAGGTATATGTTTTAACTAAAAATTCTTGTTTGTTTTACAGACCCTAAAGCACTAAAGCAGTAAAGCAAAAGATGTTTTTACACATCTATGAAACAAAAGGAATAGCAATAGCCCGATAGCAAGCCCTGAGTCAGAGCAACGCAGTCGGAGTGCTTGCCACCGCAGGCGTGGGTCACATCCTTTATCACTTGGTCAGAAACCATACAAATAGTTTCCCTGAAAAATTTCCGATCTCGGGATTGAGGCTTTCCGATCTCGGGATTGAGGCTATGTGGTGAGAATAATATATATATATATATATATATATATATATATATATATAGCTCTGTATGTAAGTAGGTTTAGCTCAATCATCACTAGATATATATATATATATATATATATATATATTGAACTCCTTGTGGCATAGGAGATTGACTCACCGACTCTCATGTGAGAGGACAATGGTTCAATCCTCCGCCGTAGCAGTCTGAGTTTTATCTTCCTGGAAATTAAAACTCGGCTGC
Source organism: Trachelipus rathkii (assembly GCA_015478945.1). Taxonomy (NCBI): domain Eukaryota; kingdom Metazoa; phylum Arthropoda; class Malacostraca; order Isopoda; family Trachelipodidae; genus Trachelipus; species Trachelipus rathkii. Next base: position 35,140 of record JABUQX010123385.1, read on the forward strand.
GAACACGTGTTGGCGACTGGCTTGGGATAGTTAGCCTTAAAGTTTGATT
>JABUQX010123386.1:0-10000 GCA_015478945.1 Trachelipus rathkii
CACTTCCAATCTTTCGCTATCACAATTATACCACTTACGACCATCTCGAGAGCGTCAAGACTAGTGCGGGGTTTTCTTCTGCCTTGTGAGAAGAGAGCGGGATATTTATATTAAACATTGCGCCACAAGAAGGAAGTTAACGAACAAAACCAAACAGGTAAGCCCTGCATTGGGTTTGCAGAGAAGAACGTGAAAATATGCAAATTTGAGAGAACGTTTTCAATCGTACTTTTGAGTTCTAAAAAGCCAAAAGAACGCTTGAAGGCGTTTAGTTAAAAGTTAAATAAAGGACCCCCGTTTTGCAAGAGAGTCTTTTACTTTAAAGACTGATTTTAATTTGCATAAGTCACATGATCTTCAGAAGAAGTAATAGCCCGAAAATTAGATAGGGGCATAGGAGGTCTAGGAAGCAAAGTCAACCGCTGAATTGGGGTTGGAGAACGTGGTAGAAAATGGATCTGAACAGTATTTTTCGAGGGCGCATCTTCAGGTGCTAGTTGGATTCGAACATTGGATGTTGGAATGGTCTGAAGGGGAATGTTCTCAGCCGGGTTCGACAACTCTGGTATGCATTTCCTACAAAGGTATATTCTTTTGGTCCAAACAAAATACGCGATGACAAAAACTGCGAGGAAGAAAATGGTTCCTGAAGTTCCTCCTCCAATGTATGGGATGAATTTAATCTGCGGGAAATACGGGGTAAAAGGATGCATGGACTGATTTAACTGATCTAGTCTTTGATTCCAATGGATTTCCTTCAAAGCTTGAAATTTGGGAAATAGAACAGAAGAGATATTAGGTAAAGCAACATGAGATAAAAAGTTGAATAGAACATGATCAGAATGAGAAATTAGAGAAGAAAGGGTTATATTCTTTTCTAGGTGAATAGGATTCTTGAACTGAAATTTAGCAGAAGTGAAAGCGCATCCGTGAGGAATGGTGAAAACATAGTCATAGACAAGCTGGATAGGGTTAGGTTTCTCACATGCGATGAAAGCCCTAGTTTTTTCTGAAAAAGAAATAAGGGTGAAATGTCCTAGAGTGACAGTATAAGGTTCCATAGATTTGTATTCAACAATAGGGCAATGCGAAAAGTCATTGGTAAAATTTAGGATGAGTGCTAACAAACAAGACTGATCATCAATAGAAGCAAATACCTGGGATTGAGCTCAAACTGCTAATTTGCCTTAGTGTCGACAAAGGTTATGTGCCGATTCTTTAAGATAGGTGTATTTCCGTTGACCATAATTTACAAAGAAATAATTATTTGGGTCATTGTACATTACTCGAACTAAGGATTGGTTCAAAGGAAGATGAGTGGGAAAGGGTATGAGTTTATGAGAAGTGAATTTCTCCACCGAGATAAAAGGAATTAAAGTGATTAGTTCATAAGGGCTAGCAGCAGATTGAAGAGTCCAAGAGTAAGTTAAGAAGGATTGGTATGATTTTGTTTCTAGTGGCATAACCGTGTGTAGTTTTGTTTCTTTGTTCATCTCCAATACGAAAGGCAATAGGAATATTGGAGAAAAGAGTTGTGAATTAATGATTTTGTTCTTTGCCAATTGGAGTGAAGTTATCACCAATTGGTGAATCTTATGGATACTATTAATAGCTTGTTCGATTAAATTTACTAATGCCCTTATACTTCCCATTTGATTTATAATATTATGCGTAGCACTTAAACTTGATTGGAACTCTATTAACTTTTGTAAGCTATTCCTAAAATTCATTAAAGTACGAGTGTTTGCTTTCAATTGCTCTTTTAACTCGGTTATTAGTAAATTTGAAGTGGAAGCATAATTTCCTAAGATGTTAATTTTCCTTCTAAGTAGCTTGACTTGTTTGACTGTGGCCGTACCCAAAAGAATGTTGAGGACGTCTCCTCCTAACTCAAAAGCAGCTCGTTTCCTTTTTGATCGTGCTGAGATCCAAGGTAGCTCACTTACTTCATTTAACTTCTGGGCTAGAACTTTTACTCGAATGGTCATTAGTTTAAATTCCCATTGATGAGCCCTTTGGGTGGTTGAAACATTCAGAAATGTGGCTTCGAAAGATGGTAGGAATGAATCTTTGATGTTATTTACTAACTTAGTTGTCTTGACGATTGTTTCTTTAATGTCCGAGGGACATTCTAAGGAAATAACTAGGTCTAAGTATCCTTCTATGAAACTTACTTCACCGGTTCGATATAAAACTAAGCCAGGCAAAATCTTTGTTTCTTCATTTACTTTCAGTAGAATATTTCGACATGTCGGTATGGTGGTGAGTAGAAACAAGATCACTTTTTCGAACATCATTTCTGAAATATTTTAGCCATATTGAAATACTTTATACTTTTTCCTGTATTCTTATAATAATTAAAGGTCGCCTGATCATACTTGATCGATTTTTGAACGTTGGAAGTTAATGATTTCATTTTATGAACTAAATAGTCTCTTAATTCTAAACTGATCAGTTAACTTCTTATATTCGAATGTTACGTGCTACTAAATACTTGTGAATTTGTGAATTTTAATATTTAATATTAATTACTATATACTAGTTAGTTACTTATTTTTTAAAACGTTAGAGGTTGATATTTAGTATTAATTACTATATACTAATTAGTTACTTATTTTTTAAAACGTTAGAGGTTAATTAATGCTAAATTATAAAGATAAGTGCGTTTTGTTAAAATTATTAGAAGTTATTTGTTTCTTTTTTTTTTTCTTTATAGAAAAGTTTTTTATTTTTCTATTTTATAGTATTTTTTATATTAAAAAATTGCGCTGTCCCCCCTTTGGAGTGAAACGTATTCTTTAATGATTATTTTGTATAAAAAAATAAGCAGAAATATAACTAATGAATCTAATCCAGACTAGGGTTAATCTAAGTTAAATGTTAGTCTAAACAAAAATATAACTATTCCAAGCTAGAGTTTTATCTAAAGTAAATGTTAGTTCAAGTCCAAATTATATCTAAACTATGTGGAAAAATTTAAAAAAATTAAAGTTATCAACTTAAAATTAATAAATATATTTTCGCGAAATTACTAATCCAGGCTAGAAAACTTAATTTTAGAACCGGTTGTCTTAATGACTACATTTCTTAATCTCATCTAAGTTTTCTTAAAATAATAAACGGCAAAAAAAAAACTATACAAATGCGAAATGCAAAATGTACGTAGACATCTTCCTAAATCTAAAGAGTATCTTCTTAAATCTATAGAATTTTTCCTTAAATATACAGAAAATCAATATGAATTAATAGCCGGGAGGCCAATAATATATCTTATTTCCTCGAACTATCGTATTCAAATCCAGTTTGACAGGCGGAGGTTGGACGGTAGGAGTCTTCACTATAGTCTCCGTGGTGTCTTTTTCCTCTGCTTGTTGTAAAGCCTGTTCTCTCATCCTTGTTTGACTTCTTGTAACTCTTGGGGTAGAATCTCTGGGGCCGGTAAACAATTGATGTGGTCTGTAGGACGGATCTTGTTTTCTGTTATCTCTGAAGATTTCCCTAGGAGGTGATTCTACAACAGTGGGCATGGGATAATTCCCGCTTTTTTCAGGGACATTAAGAGATTTCTCTGGGGAAGGAATTCTTGGAGGGGATCCGCCATAGGCTCCATATATCTCGCCTTCATGTGCGGGTGGCTCTTGAAGAATTTTTCTAGTAGGGGATTCTAATGAAATCTCTTGTTGAATGGGTGACAAAGATGGTCTAAACTCTCTTCTCTGAGCTAAAGGAGTAGAAGGAGTTCTTTGGAAGTCATTTCTAGGAGTAGAACATGTAAAATCTCTGTCAGGACGTACTCTTCCTGCAACTACGTCACTGTACCTTCTTCTTTCTACAACTTCATCGCTATGCTTTTCTCTTTCTACAACTTCATCGCTATTCCTTTCAGCCACTCCAAGAATTATTTCCAATCTGAGTTGGTTGTGGTGGAGGAATTGGGAAGTTGTATCCAAACTGAGTTGATGGCGGTGGAGGGGCTGGAAAAGAATAACAGGAAGGTGGCTGTTGGGGTGGAGTAGAATAGTCTTCTACTCCATCATCTTCTTCTGAACTGAATTCTGAATCACTCTTGGTTGCATCTTCCTCAATTCTTACTTCCTCACCTTCCTTGGAACTTAACATTTCTTTAACCGCTTGAAGATTCCAAACTTCGTCATTCATGAAGTCAAACTTGGACTCTGTGATCTTTTCTGCTGCAATTACCTTGGCATTGTCCACATGGACAGGAAAGGTTCTACCGGAACTCAAACAAACTACCATTAATTTGTTTGGTTCTCTTAAACATCTTACAATGTATGGCCCTTCAAACTTGGGACATAGCTTTGAGCTATGATGGGGCTTCTTGACAGCTCTGATGAAAACATAGTCTCCGATTTTGAATTCTCTTTTCTTGGCTTTTTTATGTTGTTACTCCAATGTCTTGGTTGTCTCCTCTTCCAACTTTTCTCTGGCCAAATCTTTTATGTTATCGATCCTTTCTATCAACACATCTACTTCATCTGAAATGAACCTCTTTTTCTCCGCCTTATTTACAAAAGGGGATACATAATCGGGCATCTCATAAGGGACTCTCTTTATATAACCATGCAATAGGAAATGAGGAGAGGATCCGATGGATCGATTGTAAGCGGAATTAATAGCGATTTGGGCAAAACTAAGGTACTTATCCCAATCTTTGTGGTTGTCTTTCACGTAATGTCGTAGGAAAGACTCAATGTCGGAGTTTATCCTTTCAACTACTCCGTTCTGGGATGCTTTATAAGGCAAAATTTCCACCTTTTTATCCTCCAAGCTTTACATAAATCTTTAAACACCTGACTTGTGAACTCTAGGGCATTTCCGCTGTAGGGGGTTTTGGGCCCTTTGCTCTAGCACACGATACACACTGGTTACAATATTCTTTTACCAACTTTGAAAGGTGGGGGAAAACATACTTTTCTTCTACCCTCTTTTCTGTTCTTAACTCTCCCCCGTGCCCGCTGCCTAGCTAAGCATGGCAGTGATCTATCACACTGTAAATCATACTATCGGGGACCTGGATGACATACGGTTTTGTCTGTGTAGCATAATATAAAACACCTTTAATAAAAATGTGTGGGTAAGTTTTTTGGTTCGCTTTAGCCCATTGCACTAATTTACCTAACCTTGGGCACTTTTCTTGTTCTTTAATAAACGTTTCCCTAGTCAAAACAAAATCTGTTCGGGGTAAATTACCTTTAATCTTAATTACATTTTTTATAAAGAAAAAGTTAGGTGCCGGATGTCTACTCAAATAATCCGGTGGGATGTTGTTTTTTCCCTTTCTGTACACAATGGTTGGGGAAAAACTATTAACAAATAAGTTCCATCTAGCTAGCCGACCAGTCTGCTGCTTATTGCGGAAGATGAAACAAAGAGGCTGATTATCTGTGATGATGGTTACTTTGTAACCAAAGACGGTGTTCTTAAACTTCTGTAAGCAGAACACCACGGCCAAACACTCCTTTTCTATTGTATCGTAATTCTTCTAACTTCCTCTGAGTACTCGCGAAACGAAGGAAAGAGGCTTCTCTTTTCCATCGTCTGTGAGCTGGTACAACACGCCTCCAATGCCATAATTACAGGCATCAGTGTTTACGAAGAATTATTTACTATAATCGTTGAATGTCAACTGTGGCTGTACCACTAACTTATCTTTCAGCGTGTCAAAAGCCTCTTGGCGCTTTTTCGTCCATATAAATGGTACATCTTTCTTAACCAGATCATATAATGGCTGTGCAACGACTGAGAAGTTCTCTATTAAGAAGCGAAAGTAGGAGAAGAAACCTAGGACACTCTGTGTCTCTTTAACATTCGTAGGAGGGATAAAACTTTTCATCGTTTCCACTTTCGAAGGATCCGGGGAGATTCCATCCCTTCCTATCTTAAAACCTAGATACAAAACTGATGATTGTAAGAAGCTGCACTTGGACAGTTTTATCCTTAACTTGTTTTCTCTAAAAGCGGTAAGAACTTTTCTTAAATTTTCAAAGTGTTCGGTTACATTCTTTCCTAGCACTAGGACGTCATCAAGATAAACCTGTGCAACGGGTCCTAGGAGATGATTTAAGGCCATAATCATTACAAGAGCGTACACAAAAGGTGCATTCTTATGCCCAAACATCAGACGAGTGGGGCAAAAGTGGCCTTTTCTAGTCCTAAATGCAATCAACTTTTGCGTCTCCTCCTCAACAGCTAGGGAATTGTACGCGTCGATCAAGTCTATTGATGAAAAAACTGTGTTGCTCCCTAGCGAGGTGAATATTTCTTCTATGCTAGGTAACGGAAACACGTCTTGCACGCTGTAGGAGTTGAGGTAGCGGTAGTCAATGCAAACTTTTGGTTTTGTGCTATTTTTCTTCGCTACTACTAGTAATGGTGAGCTATGTGGGCTGTAACAAGCCTTGATGTATCCCTTGCGCAATGCCGCATCCGTAAAATCATCTATATCTTGTAAGTACCTGTGTTACAATCGATATTGTTTACAGAAGATTACTTTTGGGGCATTGGGAAGTAGTTCTATCTCAAATTTTTGAAGCGGGCAGACAGGAACAGCATCTTCATCAAGCGCCAATACGTCATGAAACTCCATCAGGAGCTCGAGCAAGTCTTCCAGGTACTCTGGTTTTTCTAAGACACTATTCTCGCCATCCTCTTTTGACATTTTCTCTTCAATGATTTCTCTGTACACTTGCCCTAGCTCTGTCTTGGAAAGACCTTTGGAGCATGTGGCTACATTGGCTGAAACTATTTGCTGGTGTCCTCTTGTGTCTGAATCTACTTCAACAGGTTCGCTAATTATCGGATAACTTTCCCCTAGATGCACTCCTTTTTTCAGATAAACTTGTTTATCACTCAAGTTTATAAAACTAAGGACAATCGTATTACGCACGGGACTCACCGAGTTAGCTATGTATAAGTTGCCTCTGGTAAGAGCTGGTGTCATTATACACTTACGCTCCAACTCGAAATCATCTTGAGTTTCAGGCCTAACTGTTAAATGTCCAGATGACTGGGCTGGCAAAAAGGTATTTTCAATTACTTTTAATCCAATCTTGATTTCTTCGTCGAACATCAAATAACCATCTTTGGTATGGTTAGGGCTCGTTGAAACCGGTAACCTTTTAGTTTGACTCAAATTTTCCTTTACATTAGAAAAAATGTGCTTATGTTTCGGCTTAGCTCCTCTGTGCTCAGGACTTTGATGAGTAGAGAGTCGAGTCTCTTTCGCCCACCCTGTCCTTCCCATCACTTGGTCTGACTTGGTTTGAGCTGTTCCGTTTAAAGCAATTCTCTCATTTCTTCATCTTGGCACTTGCTGCCTATATGAGGGTTTGACTGACAGGGCTGCCTTCCTTTCCTGTTGGAAGCAACCGTTCACAACTGATTGGTTAGTGTAGGTTTGGTTCGAATCCCAACTAACTCTTTTCTCTTTAGGCAACTGTTGCCTGGGTGGATGTTTTCTGGACAGAGTGGGGTCCTTGATTTGTCTGAGATCCCCCTCTGTATACTCCCTAATCATGTACATACCGTGTTTGGCAAAGATAGGAATGTCCACTACCTTATTTTCTTTAATAGACATTTTAGAAGAAAAGAAATCTAGAGTTACGGGTAAATTAGCTAAAATATTATTCCCTAACAGCACACTCCAACTAGGGTCACCTTTTACTTCGCTCACTTGAAAGGTAGTGAGGTAATATCTTTCATGCATGCGGAGATACAACTGCACTTCTCCTCTCAACTTGGTCAGATTATTATCTACCCCTTGCACCACGAGATCGGTCTTTGAAGAGGTACTTTGAAATTACCTTCTTTCTCTAACTCTCTTAACCGCTTTGGCGTGACAAGGCTGATACTACTTCCGGAGTCAAGTAAGACGCATGCCTTAGCCTCCCTATTACCTATGGAGGGGGTAAGGTAAACATTAGTATAAAAATGATGACCTAGTTTGAAAGGTCTCGACACTTTCCTGAAAAAATGTACTAGCTACAGTTTTATCTCTTTCTCTGCTAAATACCCATCTATCATATTTTCTTCCTATATTCTTCCTGTCTTTGCCTCTGGCCAAAAATTTTCCTTCTCTATTTTTTCATCTGGATTTGAAGGTTCTCTCTCAAAGGTTCTATCTTCCTCTTCTTCTTCTTCACTCACTTCCGAGTCCCTTAATTGGTTGTCAGCCACATAGACTCTTGTGTTCTTCCTTCCCTTCCCATCTGGGGGCCTATACTCTTCCTTTCTCCTGGAGAAGGTCCTGGGCCCTCTCTTGTCTGTACTGAAACGTTCTCGTTTCTTTGCCTTCACACCTCTCTCCATATCATCTTTACTATTGAATGGGATGAGCATTTGGTCCTCTCCTGGAATAGGCCTCCATGGAGGGGCTTCTCTGCAAGTAACCACGGAACCCCTCTTATGATATTTTCTACAAAATTGGCAAAAAGGTAACTCCCACCTACAAGTCCGCGAAGAATGACCTTCGGCCTCGCAAAAGTAACACAACACGTGTTCTTTCAATTCTTGCTCGGTCATTTCTTTAAGGATTCCTCTGTCTGTCCTTGGGACGTATTCCGACCTCACTCTTCTCTTTCTTTCGAAATGTTAACTGGTTTCACTCTCTTCTGCCTTCGAAAGGTGTATAACTGATTTCACCTCCTCCCTTTTCCTTCTTTCATACCTTGGTTTGTGGGTAGCCTCCTTAATTCTCCTATAAGAATTGTTGTATTCAGATCTCTGTCTATCTTCTGGCTCCTCTTTAGCCAAAAACACTTTGGTGGTTCTAACTCATTTGCTTTTTTGGGGACAGTCTTAATAGCTCCTTTATGAATTGAGACAGCTTTTTAACAATATCAGTTAGACTTAACTCTGCATCGAATACCTGGAGTATTTTCTCTTTCAATCTCTCTCCATCTCTTCTCTCCGAAATATTCTGTAAAATCTTGGCTGTAACCATGATGTTTATCTGCTTAGATGTTTGCACACTTGCCTCTTTGTCAAGATTATACATTACTTTGATATCTCAGAGTTTGTTCTTTAATTCTGAATTAAAGTCTGTAAGATCGAATCTCCTTCTCTTTTGTATGTCGTAGAGAACTGTTAACAGAGATGAAACGGTGCAATGATATTTGGGCTGAGAAAATTTCTTCAGTTTGATAAGAGTTCTCAGCTTGTAAATGGCGAGAAGCTGGACTCTTTCAAGAGTAATGCTGTGCTCAGCTATTTATTTTCGGATGTATATCAATATACAAAGATTTTAGCAAAAGGTAATCTTTTGGCTTCAATTTAATAACTATGCATTGCGGGCTTCTTCATTCAATGGCGTTATAAAATCTTTCACTACAGGAATGCCTTGCCTAATTTGGTCTTTAAGGTTCTTACCAAACAATTTATCTTCCGGACCTCCGGAAAAAGCTAGTTGAAAAATAGATTGTGATTGATAAAGGGAACTCATTGGTTGAGGCATATAAGGATATCCAGGCCACGCTCCGGGGTAAGGATAAGGGTGGTTAGAGCATAGGTGTGGTTGAAGTGATACTATTAATATAATGAGATGTAGGGCGGTGGTTCGGTGGTGGACCAAATAATAAAGCTGCGTGTTGCCTGCGGTTGGGCGTTATGGGTGTTACTTCCTTTGTCCTCTCGTAGGTTGTTCTTTTAATTTGCCTGAGTGGACCACTTGTGCCGCGCAGGGGAAGGTTGTCCCCAGATCTGATTAAGATCACTGATGGTTTCTGACTCCTTGTTGGTTTTACGGGGGCTTGGTCTGTATCTCCCACTTACTTTCCATTCGCTTGGGGTAATATGGAGTCCTACCCCAATTCACAGCGTCTTCTTCTTCTAACAGCAGGTTGTGTGTGTATGTCGGTTTTAAATTGTTAGATTTTAAAGTGCTGTTATAATGTGGCGGTCTCTGGTAAATCTGGGGGATGCTGTCCTTATTGAGTTTCTTCCCTTAACTCCTGGGGTATGCTAGGAGAGGTTGTAAGGATTG
>JABUQX010123386.1:15000-21596 GCA_015478945.1 Trachelipus rathkii
TTATATGTATATATATATTATTTATATATAAGTATATATCTATATTATAGATATATATAGTTATTATATAATAATATATATATTATATATATATATATATATATATTAATAGTATATATTAGATAGATTATATCTTATGTAAAATTTTAGATGCATTATTCGTGATTAATTTATTATTTTATTTAAATTATAATATTTTATATATTATATAATAATATATATATATATTATTATATCGTATTTTTATATATATATTATTTTATTTATATTATATATTATATATATTTATTATATATATTATAATATATTATATTAATATATATATATTTATTATTAGTAGTATATATATATTTAATTATATTATATAATATATATACTATAATATATATATATAATATATATATACTATATTTATATATATATATATATTATTATATATATATATATTATATATATATATATAATAATTATATATTTATTTATAATATAATAATATTATATATATATAATATTGATAACGCTCGTTTCTTCCTTGATGTATAACAACTTTTAAATTAATGACTCGTTTATTAACTTTTGAGGCAAGAGTTCTAATGAGAGCTTAACAGAAATGTTATTCCAAAAAAACAAATTACAAGATTTACGGTTGGTGTCTTTATAATAAAATATGAGAATAAAAAGACAAAGATATCTTTTTTTATATAATACTAATCTATATAGTAACCCTATTTATAGATATATGCCATAAATATTTTCCTACACGGTAAATATATTTTCCCTTTTAATGACAATGATATATAAATACAATATTTGAAGTTATTTAGTTTAATTAAATGGATATCGGAATAATCTTCCTTTATTTTTATTGTTTCGTTTGGCTTGGTTTTTCAGCCAAAAGTCCGTAGTTGGACCTAAGTGAACTGATGATCTTATTCGAAGAAAGCATATACTATTTTCGTACACGTTTCCTTACGACAATCGCTTGTTAGTATGAAGGTGGTGTTCATTAATTTTTACTGAGATTTCTTATCAGTCCCGTTACTATTGAGTCGATAATTGTTTTCGGCGATTTCGAAATCTGAGCTCTTATCATGGTCAAATGGTGTCCTAATTTCCAAGAACTTAAACAAGTCCCTTTAGCCAATTAGTTTCTGAATTGGCTTTCCGTACACTTTCAAATCAGGTTCAAACCTAGCCTAGATCGAGTCCACAGATCAAGTCCTGAGTCGAGTCCAGATCAATTCTGAAATACAAAAAATAACTATGCGTTATATTAAATTTACTTACCAAATTGGGACTATATAATATAATATATATAATCATAATAATAATAATAATAAAATAATAATAATAATAAAATAATAATAATAATATAATAATAATAATAATAATATAAATAATAATAAAATAAATCAATAATATAATAATCATATAATATAATAATAATAATTAGTATAAATATAATATATAATACATAATAATAAAATGACTAATAATAAATATAAATAATAATACTGATATGATTATATAATAATAAATATAAAAATAAATAAAATTAATAAAAAATATAAAATAATATAATAAAATAATATAATAAAAATATATAATATAAAAATGATAATAATAATAATAATAATAATAATATAATAATAATAATATAAAAAATAATATAATACATAATAATAATAATATATATATATCATAATAATATAATAATATCATAAATATAAAAATAATAATAATAATAATAATAATAATAATAATAATAATAATAATAATAATAATAATAATAATAATAATAATAATAATAATAATAATAATAATAAATAATAATAAGTAAAAATAATAATATAATAAAATTATTATCATAATTAATAATAATATAAAATAATAATAATAATAATATTAATAATATAAAATAATCATAATAATATAATAAATAAATAATAATAATAATATATAATAATAAATAAATAATAATAATACTAATAATCAATAATAAATAAATAATTAATATTAATAAATAATAATATAATAATATAATAATAATAATAATAATATATATAACAATATAATAATAATAATAATAATAAAAATAATCATAATAATAATAATTAATAATAAAATATAATAAAATAATGATAATAATAATAATACTAATGACTCCCCTCAACTTGCTTTTTTCACAACCTGAATATTATAATGTGGAACAAAACATATAAAGCCTAATATACACACAGTTATCCACGTGCTAAAATAATAGTATGAAGCCTCGCACACTGATATCCCTAAATATCGACAACAATAAATATTAATAAAATAGTTTAAATGACAAAAATCTAATAATAATAATAATAATAATAATAGAAATAAAAATAATTAATAGTTATAATTATAGATCATATTCCCGAATAATAATGAAAAATCAGAAAATGAAGTTATAATAATAATATATAATAAAATATAATAGTATAATGTAAATAATAATAATCTAATAAATAATAATAATAATAATAATAAAATAATCATATAATAATACTAATATTAATAATAATAATCATGGGTAATAATCCCTTTTATCACTTGTTGATTTTTTTCTTGTCCTTTTTATTCATGCTTCTTAACCACACCGTATTTTATAAACTCGGTGTGCTTTTTATCGTATGTCAAATTCCTGTGTGCTGAATTTTTCCCTCTCCTATTCATATCTGCACACACACACACACATACGTGGCTTTAGTATGATATCAGGACTAATCTGTTTTGAACACCACCATGTCGGACCGAACGCTTATAAGCTGACGAACAAGGACCGGCACTCGATCACCGGGACCTTATGACTCGGATTTACACACACGATATAATCGAATAATATCGATACTATTTTGTGTGAATTTCGAGTTGTATTGTCACGGTATAGTAAAGAAATACCTACTATACTACTATAATATATAATCATAATATAATCATATAATAATAATAATAATAATAATAATAATCAATAATAATAATAATATATAATAATAATAACAATAATATATTAATAAATAATAAATATTAGTAATAATAATAATAATAATAATTATCATATATATATATTATATATATATAATATAAGTATATATATATATATATATATAAATATATATATTATATATATATATATATATATATTATATATAATAATATATAATAATAATATATATATTATATAATATATTTATATATATATATTAATATATATATATATATATAATATATATATATATAATATAATATGAATAGATATATATAGTATATATATAATATATATATTAGGGTTGGCCGACGCACCTGGTGCCGTGCGGTGCGGTGCGTGGGGCGCTCATTTTGGTGCGGTGGCGGTGCGGTGCGCATCGAAATTCGTTCAGCGCCTGGTTTTGCGGTGCGGTGCGTTGGGGGGGTTTATTTACGTGGCGGAAGAAAAATAACTGGCGCTGCGGTTCGGTGCACGTGAAGCCTTCCCGAGCGATCCGCCGCGGTGCTGGTGCTGGGCCTTTTGATCGCACCGCACCGCACCAGCTTCCCGACAAATTTCAAAAATAAAAAATGAAAAGAAATTGAGTTGGGGATATATATATATATATATACAAATTAATATATATTAATATTATATATATATAATATATATATATAATAATATAATATAATATATATATAATATATATATATATAGTCTATTATAATAATATATTATAAGTATACTTTTTTTTTTTTTTTTTTTTTTTTATATCTATATATACTACTCTATATATATATATATATATATATATATATATTATATAATATATATATATCTATATATATATAGAAGTTCAAATGGGATGATATATTTTTTATGGATTCCTGTGAGATGCACATAAAAAATGAGGTGGGCTCTTCTCTCGACATTTTTTTTATACGGTTGTTCGTTTCCATGCAATGTACCCATAACAACTAGACGCCCTGCATAGACATATCATTTGCGTTAATAAATACAGTTACTGTACAGGTTCGTAAACGCGTCAATGATACAATCTATTTTAGTATTTGACGTGAATGTGAAAAGGTTGCAAGAAACAATGGTATTCATGCGATCATAATATGTAATATGTAAGTAAATAACGTTGTTAATAGTATCATACAAATTACACCTATGCCTCTATCCACAGCATGCCAAAGGAAGAAAACGTCAGGTCGTTTCAAACTTGTTCAACAGTATTTACAAACTGCTGTTTGAAGCGCTTCCATCCAGGGGATCAATGCTCAGCCCTCTTGGCGCCAGTTCCATCTGCATGGCCCATGACCAGTGATGCCGGTTGATTTCTACACGTTGGTTTTTGACGGCGAAGATCATCGGCGAGGTTACTGGGTCATTAAACCAGCGTACACGGTATGTTTGAGTTCCCCCACAGAAAGTATTCCAGTGGTGTTAAGTCGGGTGAACGCGGCGAGGCCATGGAAATTGGACCAGAATCTATCGATCCATCTCCCGAAAGGTCTGTCCGAGGTAGGCGTCACTATAGCTGCATTATGTGCCTGGGCACGCATCATGTTGTTTGAAATATTCTTCGTCGTGTCCGTTAAGGTATATCACTCGGAGGTCAACAGGACGGTCCTGCAGGAAAGGAGGTAAACGCTGTCCTGTCAAATTTCCCTTGAAGACGTAAGGCCCGATAATCCTACTATTGAGTATACCCCAAACGTTGACTGAGTATGAAACCTGGTGATGGCTAGTGAATGTTATATGGGGCGGGTTTGTTTCCGCCAAATGTCTGATAGTCTCACCTGTTAACCTGGTATATGGTAAAGCCAGTTCATTGGTCCATAAGATATTTTCCAATAAGTTCGGTACATCCATTAGAAGGCAATCATTGACAGCCAGGAATCCCAGCCGCCGTTGTTGGTTCCCGATGCAAACATGGCACAATGTGTTGGCCTAATATGGATACATGTTGTATACAAACAAAATCCGTCGATGGTTTGCCTTCGATATTCCAAGACCGATATAGCCTGCGTAATGAGGGACGTTGGATTTTCATGGGTGTAAAGCAGAACGTCCATCGACGTCGAATGTACGGACACGACCCCCTCCCGTATGTGATGAAAGGGGGTTGATTACTGACCTGTACCTTGAAAACTTCTGTAAACTCCTATGGAACCATGTTGCTCGGCGGTCGTGATGTGGATAACGTTGTCAGAATTCTGCAGCTAATTCTGCGGGCTCTGTTTTGCTTAATGTACACCTCCAACATGTCCCGCTTATAATGGTCACGTGGCATGTTCCAAATGTATGGTTCTGACTAAACAAACATCTGAAGTTATCGTTTCACTACACTTATTACGCATAATTTGTAGGTTATGACATAACCTGCATATGATGGCTGTTAGTTGGTTGTACACATTCACATTGCCGTATTTATTAGGCTCATATCAATATAATCTAAAAGGGTATGCATTAGGTATGTTAATTTAATTCGATATTTAGATATATCGATATTTTTAAATACTATTGATAATACTATTGTTTTAACCTAATTATTCATATTGAACGTTTCGGTTTGGAAGCACATGATGTTATGGCGAACGTCTAGCTTGTTTATGGGTGAAAATGCGTGAAACGAACAACCCGTATCAAATATGTCGAGAGGAAGAGCCCTCCTCATTTTTTATGTGCATTTCAAAGAAGAAGCCATAAAAAATATATAATCCCATTCGACTCTCATGTTTGTGCGCGGTTTTCGTATTGCGTGTGCGCACACACCAACGTAACATATCCCTCGCTTCTTAATGAATTAAGAACGAGCTTATAATTCCTACACATTTTCGTATGTATGTAATAATATGTAATATGGTGATACACCGCTGTAACATAACTTTTGAGACACCCTGTATACTATACATTTATATATATTATATATATATATAATATATATATATATATTATATATATATAATATAATATATAGTATATATATATATATACTATATATATATCATTTTCTTCCTTTTTTTCCCCAAGACTGGGGGTAAGGGGCGTAACATGTACCAGAACATGACGCAAGTCCAAAAGAAAGCCCAGCCTTACGCCCTCTATACCTATTTGTGAGAACTTGGGCCAGACTCAGAACAATCACCTGAGCTTCAGCAGGACCGCGACGGACCTCCTGTGGCATATCCGTCAAGTGTAGGGTTCATCCCTGGCCCAGGTGGGCCACAACACTTACCCCCGTTTTACATTATTAACCCAGCATTCACTCTATTATGCGACTTTATTCTCGCCTCTGCAACCACATTTCTTCCTTCAACATTCGTTTAGCTGGCTAATCCCCTTTTTCTTCGTCTCACCAGAACATAAGTTTCGCTAGTATAACATTAAAACGGTAACAACTACCTCATGTAGGACCCTGAAGTACACTCCAAGCTTAGTCTCTTTACATCCACCACAATTTAATTGCACCAGCCCACTTCAGCCATTCACAACTTTCCCTACTACACTCTGCATGGGGAGCGCGAGGGCCAACATATATCCTAAATTATTTAAACTCAAGATACTTGTTCCGAGCTCACCATCTACA
>JABUQX010123387.1:0-10000 GCA_015478945.1 Trachelipus rathkii
AAGGCAATAGGTCGATAGTCAGAAGGATCAGAGCGGCTACCTTTT
The DNA here is from genome assembly GCA_015478945.1 of Trachelipus rathkii. NCBI lineage: Eukaryota > Metazoa > Arthropoda > Malacostraca > Isopoda > Trachelipodidae > Trachelipus > Trachelipus rathkii. Next base: position 46 of record JABUQX010123387.1, read on the forward strand.
TTTGGGGATTGGCTGAATAAAAGGGCGCTTCCAGCATTGAGGAAAAGTATTAGTATTAAGGCATAGGGAGTAGAGTTGAACGAAGACAGGCACCAGCTCAGAAGCACACTCCCTCAAAACAGCGAGGAGGAATGCCACAGGGCCATTTGGCCATCCGGATGTCATAGATTTCAGTATCTCAATGTACTCGATCATGAGTAATGACAGGTAGAGACATTGGTACACCTGAGAGGGGATGCGAGCGCAGTGAGGGAGGGGAACCAGATCGTCCAGGGTGGATTAGATGAAAAAAAAGGGAGACCAAAGAGCATAGCTTTTCAGAAGGCGCGTAAGCAACAGAACCGTCAAAACTATTATATATATTTAGTATTTATATATAATATGATATATATAAATATATATATATATATATTACATCTAATATTGATATATTATATACATTTTATATATATATAATATATTATATATATATATATATATATATATAGTAAATATAAAAATGTTCAAGGTGCATCAAAGACATAAATTTAATGAATTAACCCAAAAATTAAAAAAAAAAAAAAAAAATTCTATTCCTAATGAAGGATGGAAAAAAAAATTCTGCAAAATTTTCAAATGAAAACCAAAGTTTTTTATTTCAGGGAACGTCATGGGGGGTTCTTTCCAAAAGGAACCTAATCTGTATTTTTTAAATATTATATACACGTAAAAAAATTTCATTGACTTTAGTTTCAGAATTACTTTAAAAAGAATTTTTTTAATATCGTTTTTTATTTGTTTATTCTCTCTCTCTCTCTCTCTCTCTCTCTCTCTCTCTCTCCTCTCTCTCTCTCTCTCTCGTCTATCTCTCTCTCGATCTCTCTCTCTCTCTCTCTCTCTCTCTCTCACTCTCACATGAATTCTCTCTCCCCTCTTCTCTCTCCTATCCTCTCATGTTTCCTCTCTCTCCTCTCCTATATATATATATATATATCATTAACAAATATATTCTATATAACTAATCCAATTATATATATTATATATATATATATATATATATTCTCTCTCTCTCCTCTATAGTAGGTTTAATGGCTTGTTTCACCTTTATATCTTCCTTTAACACTTCTCCAATACTCTTACTTTTTTCCCCTATTTTTTGGGAAGGGTTTCTAAATTCGTGAAATTTTTTCAAGTCATGATGCAAAGTCTTAACCGATTCTTGAGATTCTTGACGCCACCTTCTATGTAATCGTTCCTTATATATTCCATAACGAGAAAAGGAGGGTTTTTAAAAAAAAATTTATTTCAATATAATAACAGTAACAGCAACAACAAAATAATAATAATAATAATAATAATTAATATATAATATAATAATAATAATTTATATAATATAATTAAATAAATATAATATATCATAATAATAATATAAATAAAATAAATAATAATAATATAATAATAATAACAATGAATAATAAAATAATACAATAATTAATAAATAACAATTATAATATATATTAAAAATAATAAATATAAATAAAATATAATAATAATAATAATAATAAAATAATAATAATAATAATAATAATAATAATAATCATAATAATAATATAATATTCTGTAACATTAACTGTTTTAAAATAATTTCCATTTGTTGAAACATCACCTCCTCTTCTTAACCTCATCTTTTATCTATTCTTAACCTAAAACATGGTGGCTTGAAAGCCCCTGACATCAAACTGTGTTACTTCCTATGCGTCCTCTATCTCCTCAATTCTCCAGCCAAGGCGTTTGTTTTTCTTAATGTCCGCAATGATATGCTTGCTTCTTGTGTCAACCAAGATTTGAAGTAAATAGTAATAACCACTGTGGTAATGCAACATTTTAAGAGTCTAAGTTATCAACGGTACATGATATGTTTTTTTTCTATGTGGAATCAAAAATGTATATTCATTTTCCTTCTATCAGGGTGAAGTTTTTTTGTGCAATTTAAATTTTTAGAGTAATTAACTATGAAAGGAATTGATTTGAAATTCAAAACATTTTTATTAATAAATATTAGCTCTATCTTATCTGAAAATGTACAAAATACATTAAAAAAATGTGGAAAATCACAATCAATGTAAAAGTAAAGAATAAGAAGACAAAGAGGAACAGTTATTGCGGAATAAATGGTTTTCGCAAGGATTTTCGTGTATGTTTCGCTTGTGGAATGTCTCTCTCTTGAGGCACCAGCAGTAGTCTGCAAGCATGCTGACATCCCATCTGCCTTGGTACCTCACTTCCATTACACGAATATATTGATGGAACCGTTCTCCGTGTTCCTCGCTAAAGTCACCACAGTTTTCTGGAAAGTACTGTAAATGAGAGTGGAGAAAATGCAACTTTATGGACATGCGTGCACCAAGAGCCTGGAAGCTCTGCAAGAGCTCTTCCACAATATGTTCATATTCTGGACTTCAGTAATTGCCCATGTTGTTCACAATTTATGTGAATGAGAGCCAGACAGCTCTCTCATTTCCTTCCATACTTTCGATGAATCTCTGACCTTTCGTAAGTTCCCTGATCAAATCAAAAACACCTGCTTTCAGTTTTGCCTCGCTTAGGAGAGGAAATGTTTACTTACGAAAGCTGTACCCTTTACATTCAGTGTTTTGATAAAGTTTTTCATAATTTCAAGCTTGATATGCGGCGGTGGAAATAGAACCTTCCGCCTATCCACTAGAGCGTGGGACACAACGTTGTGGGAACCGGGTTCCAAACATGACCTTACTGGCCAGTCTCGTTGTACATAGTGCTGCTTGTCTGCTCGGCTATTCCACAGACATATGATAGGAAGCAGGGATATTTGGTGTAGCCACCTTGAAGACCCAGCACCATAGACACAACCTGTAATTAGAAAAGAAAACATGTATCAGCTTGAAAACGGTATTAAACGGCTAAAAACATTCATCATGACATCAGTATAACATTAGATCTCCACAAATCAGCCAATTATGTTCTTTATATTTCAAAGCAGATAATAGCCTCTCCATGTTACTGAAGTTTCTCAAGTCATTTGTTAACCGAGTTAACCCCACTAGATTTGATGCAACGTTGTTAAACTCATTGAATAGTTAAGTACTGCTTTCAAGCTCTAATTGACGGTTATCAATAAACAACATCAGTCTGTTAGGTTCATACACGAGACCTAGCTTTCAATAAGGCCTGTGATGTCCTTACACGAAAACCAAGAGAAACCTCCTGTCTTCAACCTGAAAAATATTATCGCGTTTTTCTTTACAGTCATGTGTGACACTTGAGAAACTGCGCTGACTCTTTTTGGACAAACCCAGATCTCCTTAACTTCGCTTGGCTTGTAAGGGTTTACGGTTGATTTGTTTCAACAAACCGTAGGGTGATATGTATCGCATGCCCTTCACAGGTTGACTTTTCTTTCCCCATGTATTCAATCCGGCATCAGACGAATCGAGTCTGTTCCAAAATTATGCTTGCAATTAACGGGGAAGATTTTAACAATGCAATCAATATGTGTGTGCCAATAAAAACAATAGCAACTATGGTACAGCATACATTTTTACGGGATATTACGTAAAGATATCAACAGACATACAAGTTGATAGAATAACCATATACAAGTGCACTAAATCAAAGTGATAAATATATATATATATATACTATATATATATTATAATATATTTATATATATATATATATAATATATTATATATAATATATATATATATATATATATATATATATATATATTATAATATATAGAGGAGAGAGAGAGGAAGAGAGAGAGAAGAGGAGATTTTGACATGTGCATCTTGAATATATGATAAATGCACTTAATGAATGTGTTAAAGACTTTTAAACGCAAGCAAAATTCCTAATTTACCTTGTAGATTTATCATGCAGAAATAACAGTCACTTGTATGATCTTTTCCCTCCCTCCAAATCATAGGAATACCAAAAGGCAAACAGTCAATCTTCTTGTGACTCCATCGCCGCAGACTTTCTACACACGTTTTGCAGCATATGTGTGGGGCAAAGCTTTGTCTTGGTTACAAAGTTTAACTCAAAGTTATGCGTGATAATCTGTTTCTCAACAAACGTCGTGATATTACACTTTCGATCAGGAAATGTTAGTTTACTATATATATTACAGAACTTATTTGGATCATTCTTGCACCTACGATACATTGCAATGGATCACAGTAAAGTTATTTCTAGGACACTAAAGAAGTACTACTGAGTACGTACACGTAGGCAACTAACAACAAACTGACAAACGCCTCTCCGGTACTGCGGAAACGTCAGTCATAAGTTGCCAGACACCGCAATTTATATATGAATGTAACTGTGTGTCGCATTCCTGGAAGGTAAGACCGCTATTGAATGTGAAAAATTCGGATTTATAAATAGAATGATGTTTTATAAATGATTCCTAAATATTGAAATATCTCAAAAACTAGACCTGATTGACGAAAATGGGATTCATTTCTAAATTCAGCATGCAAAAAAACATCAGAAACGTTGAGAAACCCTAAACCTTTTAAAAAATAAATTTCAAATGCAGACCAGTGTAATCAACGAAGATATTGGATAGGTAAGATATCAATAATTTGGGTTCGCTATTATCGAATAAATACTAGAATGCTAGTCAATTGCAATGACGTTGACTTGTTTTCAGAGTTAAGTGAGTCCTAGTAGGGAAGTGGGTAGGAGGAACCCGATTGAGAGTGCTTAATACTAAAATACCTCAATCCTTTCCAATTGACGTAAATTACAAAAAATGCTGTATTACAAAAATAAGCGACATTTCCGCTACTGGACATCAGGGTTGGCAATTTTTTTGATTTTTTTTTTAGAAAAAAATAAAAAAAATTATTTTTATTTTTTATTTTTTCAGATTCGTGACGTCACGCAAAATATAATTTGTAAACAAATTTTTTTTAAGTTCGATATTTTTTAAGTGATTTATTCATTCCATATAAATCAAAATGGAAAATCAGGAAGGGTAAGGAACTGTGAAGTGAAAAAAAATTGTGTTAATACTAATTTTACTTTGGTTAGCTATAAACATTCATAAATAGGGCCTAGGCGCCGGAGCTGGCAGATGGGCCTATCGAGACTCCCATTCAATTTGAGTAAATAAACCTAAACACCCAGCATGCTCATGATATTTGGAAGTGCTGTTGACATATCTTCTACTTTATTATCCATTTCTTTACTTGTTTCAAGAGTTTTGTTATACTATTGCCAATAACTGTGACAATCTTTTCCTTACGTTATTTGTTTTAAAATCACAAAATTAAAAATAACAAAATACATTTACTTGTTATATATATATATATATATATATATATAGGTATAGTTATATATATATATATATATATATATATATATATATATATATATATATATATATATATATATATATATATTCTTACGAACTGTTATTCCTGTTATATATAGGTTTTATGAGCCCTTGTATGTAATACTATTCTCACATTTTGAAGGGATCGTGTTCTACCCTCTTTTTGGATAGGGTTGAGCCTAAGGCTAAAATACACATTTTTTTCTGAAAGTTCTACATTGACAGATTTTCGATGGAATTCACTTCTGGCATCTCACCACCATTGCGTTACCTTCACAGCGCAAGGGGTACTCTGTTAACACACGAATATTGTGTGAAATTTGAAAACTCTAATCTTGCTCGTTGTGGTTCTCCTTCTTTCATGCTAGCTCTGCTCTGTGGAACTCCCTGCAATCATCTTTTCTCCCTACTATATTTAATATTCCACTCTTTAAAGCTTTGTATGTACTAGAAGCGATAACTTTTTGATGTCTCCTAGACCAGATACGAGTCCCTCAGGTGTTTCTTTCACCTCAGGGCAGGTAAGAAAAACACCGTACAATAGACCTAAGTGGATTGTTACCGGATTATATATTTTACTTTTATACGTTTATAATGTTTTTTCCTTTATTTATATGCTTTATTTAAAGTTAAAGAAAATATTTCATTTAAACTTTTGTGTTTTATAGCACCTTCCAATATATATATATATATATATATATAATTTATTATCATATATATATATTTTATTGTTATATATAAATATATATATATATATATATATATATATATATATATATATATATATATATATATATATATATATATATATATATATATATATATATATATATATATATATATATATATATATATATATATATATATATATATATATATGTTATATTATATATATATATATATTATATATATATATATATATATATATATATATATATATATGTTTATTTTATTCTCCATCCTGGAGGCATAGGAGGCGGTTGATAAATATTATTACAGCTTGAGGGAACCCAATAGTTATGGAGGTTTAACCAGGTTTGCATCTAGGTTTCCACATATCGATAAAAAGGAGTTGAAGAAATACTTAGAAGGGGCAGAAGCATTTGCTTTACATAGACCTATACCTAGGTAATTTCCAACACGGAAAAACATAGCCCTCCATCTCGATAATGTATGGCAACTAGATTTAACTGAAATGATTAAATATAGTTCTTATAATGAAGGGTATCAATACATACTTTTCACGATTGACGTGTACTCCAGATACTTGTGGTTGAAAGCTTTAAAAGACAAAAGATCCCAGACAGTGGCGGAGGTGGTGAGAGAAATTATAAAGACTGATAATAGATATCCTAAAATGATGTGGACAGATAAACAATCCGAATGTTTTGGTAGAGAGTTTCAAGAAATTATTGTATAGTATGATATAGGTTATTATAACACATTCTCTATAAATAAAGCTGCTATAGTTGAAAGAGTGCAACGCACAATCAAAGAACGAGTGTACATGTACTTTACTAAGGAATACTTTCAATTGCATCGACATAACACAGGATTTGACACACTCTTAAAACATCTTTTCATAGAACCATAAAGAATACTCCAGCAGAAGTGACATAGCAAAGCTTCCACTCAGCATCATCGTACAACATGTAAAGTTAAAGATAATACAGGTATTAACGTGAATGTAAGAGTAACTAGATCGGATTAACAATTTAGAAAAGGATATGAGGCAGGATGGTCTATAGAGAAGTTTTTAAAGTAGACATCATTCGTGTATTTCCTAATGAGGGATTGAAATTATACTATCTCAAAGATTTAGATGGAAAAATAATAAAAGGAATGATCATAAACAAGAAATACGGAGAATAAGGTTTGATCCTGAGAGTAATGTATATAATATAGAAAAAAATATTAAGCTCAAAAGGAAAAGGTAAAAAATAAGCAGGACAGTACCTTGTTAAACGGGTGGGGTACCCTGACAAGTATAATTCATGTATAAAAGCCAGCGAAATTAAGAAACATTAATCAGTAGTCATCGCAATCATGGAGAGTGAAGATAATTTCTATTTAACTCTGCCATCTTCGGCTTCTATGGACTTACATCTTGTATATTAAGTCTCATATTTCACAACCTAGTTAATGAACCTTATTCAGATTGAAAGGGAATTGTAAGAAGTATGGTTATGCCAGATGATGTCAGATGTAAACATAGAGAATGTCCCAGCTGTAAGACATTGGGTAATGATTTACAGAAGTGTAGATCATGTTAAAACTATATTAAAAATAAAAAAAACACTCTCAATTCAAAAAGGGTCACACGTAAGGGAGACCATTTTTATGAGAAATTCGTTCTAAGACCATGAAATTACAAATCAGTGCCTGATATTTATAGTTATTTAAATACTCGATTTGCCTCAAGTAAGATTTGTCAATATTTAATATATATTACCAATAACCGCGTTCACGAAAGATAGGATGTTAATCGAATTAAGTTCAAAATCCATAGTTGGTGTAAACTTGAAAAACCTGAAAGTGACTATCTTTCAACGATCAGACTGGTTCAAAAAATGTATTCACGAACGTGACGAGTTGCTAGATTACGCTAATGACATTGAAAAGATTCTAAAATGATACATGAATCCTAAAGAGGAGCATGCAGACCATTATGTTGCATAGTTGAACATCAATATGTGGGGTATACTAAAGCCCTTTTATTAAGAGTGGGACAATTTTTTCAAAGATAATAGAGTTATAACTTTTCCTATTGTGCGCTACCTATCCCTGGATCGATCACAATTTGGGTTTGTATGAGTGTATATAAAGAATGTCGAAGGGAATGTTTACCCATTCACTTCCGGGACATTGCTGTGTAAAGTTCATATTAGAAAGAAGCAGCTTCAGTAACAATCATGTTGAACAATTTTTTGCTCAAAGTTGAAAGCTTTCATTTTAATATATAAAAGTTTAAAAATATATAAAAGTTTAAGGTCGCTTGTAAGTGATATAATAACTTATATTTATTCATTCACTGAATTACTCTCACGGTGTAAAGATATAAGAAAGAAGCTCCGTTAATAACAGGGTTGGAAAAAAACCCGGGGTCAGACCAAAAAAATCCAGCCCAGTGGGTTTATTTAGGAATCTTAATAATGAAATCTAGTTATTATCTTCTAGTCATTAAAACTTAAAGATACATTCATTTGTACTTTTGTACTAAATTTTAAAAAATTATTTTTTTCATTCTCATTTATTTCAAATATTTATAAGGTATATCAGTGAAAATCTTGAATAAAATGCAACTAGGCTCACTAATAATGAAACATAATATAGTTGTTATTATTGCATATTACTAATTTTTAAAAATATCTTTCAAATTGTTGAAAATAATAGCTAAAATTTATAAAACCAAAAAAACCTACCTGCAGCTGTGCTTTTTTTGGTTTTACTAGGTGGGCTTTTGGTTTTTTTTGGGTGGGTATTTTAATGCCAACCCTGGTTTGAGGTGAAAGCGTTATTCGTTGGAACAAAATTACAAAGTGGGTATGGATTGGGAGAATTTTTCGCTAAACCAATGAGAAGCGCTATGCCTCTGTTTAGAAAAGGGAGAATATGTTGTTAAAAAAGTGGCTAGAAAAGGGTTGAATACTATGATGATATTGCATTAGGAGCTAATCCACGTGACTCCTTAAAAAGATGTACAAGCTGAAGTTTCTGATGAAATGTTGGATGAAGTTAAACGAATAATAAGGCGTAGGATGACATGTCCTTAGAAAATGTGCGTAAAGAAAAGCTTAAGATAAAAAGAAATATAAGGAAAACGGTATTGATGTCTTTTCTATTTTAATAATAACTGGCATCTTTTACATAAATAGCAACATCCGGCGTTTGCAAGGTATATAAGAAACGGATAGCCAAGATTCTATTTATTATACTTTCAGTAATCGTACCTGCAAGATGCATTTCTCTCATCCTTCTAGTCCAGACAGTTGTAAGAGTAAATTGGACCTCTTTTCCAAGAATCCTACAGAGATTAGTGTAAGTGAGTCTAATTTCATCAATATTAATCCTATTCATTCAGTCACCAACACCGATGAACCTTTAAAATTCAATATCCCTGGCAGCTAGGATCAGTATCTCAATCCATCCAATGTATTTTTATATTTTAAAACCAAATTGAGGAAAGCTGATGGCTCAAACCTTCACTCATCCGATGGTCACATATTGTACAAGGAATCAAATTTCCCATATACATGTTTAAACCAGCTTGAATTATACCTCAATAAAACATCGCTAGGAGCGTCAGCGCCAAATTATTCACATAAAAGTTATATAGAACATTTGTTAAATTATTCAGATGATGCCAAGAAGTTTCATCTTCAATCATGTGTGTTTTATAACTTCAAAGATACTGATAATCATATTGATAAAGCAGTTAAATCGCCAGGTAACACTTATGAATTTTACGGATGTTTAAATGTATATATTTTATCTCAAAAAAGACTTATTGTTCTTTCCGTAGATACTAGAATTCTATTGACTAGATATAGTGCTCAATTTACTCTTAAAATAAAAAGCAAAACCTACTGTCAC
>JABUQX010123387.1:12500-22500 GCA_015478945.1 Trachelipus rathkii
ATATTATTAATGGTATTTTTAGATATTAAGTTTAATTTTTATATATATGTATGGCTTTTATTATATATATATATATATCTATATATATACAAGGTTAGTATATACATTACATATATATATATACACATATTATATATATATTACAAGGATCGTATATAATATTTGTTATTCTCATTTATATATATTTCGATTTATATATATTATATATATATATATATATATATATATATATATATATATATATATATATATATATATATATATATATATATATATATATATATATATATATATATATATATATATATATATATATATATATATATATATATATATATATATATATATATATATATATATATCTTTGGAGATTCTAAAATATTTAGTTTTTATTTTACTGAAAGATCTAGAGTGGATTTTAAGGTTCCGAACATTTTACATTTCTGGAAAAAAATAATAAATAAACAAAAAAGTAAATGTATCATCAGGATAATTAAATGTCGAAGTTTGTTTGGAATAAAACTCATATTTCTATCTGTTTTAAATCATATTTATATTTTATTACAATATATATCACCATCGATTAAAATGTTTTTAATATTTCTATAGGGACAATCCATTTTATGTTCAGGAAAATGACTGGAAATGGAACTTATATTAGATTATAATTAGCTTATAAAAGAACATGTCCTTTTTTATGAAGTGTTCCTTATTTTTAAAAACTGAAACTCATTTACACAGAAAAAAATAATTTATATCAAAAACCACAATTCTATCAATCAATGACCAAATGATGAATTGCCATTTCGCAAATTAATTTAGCTTGACCTGATATTATTCCTTAAAAACCTTATATAATTTGCTATTGATAATTTTTTAAGTTAGATTTTAATCTTTAACGAAACTTCTGAATTTAATATTAATAAATAACTGAAATAGTAAGGAACTACTTCATATCGAGTAGAAAATATTGATACGAGGTCGAATGATTTAATTTCCATCAAACTACTTCATATAATATAATTTACATCGCATATGATATACTTTAGGTCGAAACGCAATGCTATGAATCTGTTTATGTCAAAATCTATTTTGTTAAAATTTCAAATTAATATATTTAAAATTGTAACCCATAAAACATTTATTTTATTTTATTTTTAATATTTTTAATAATTTTCTAATTAATAATGAGAAAAAGTATATGTAAAATTTTTTATATTATATCACATTAATAGTTTTTTCAACTTTTCAACTTTTTCAATATACTACCATATATATATATATATATATATATATATATATATATATATATATATATATATATATAAGATTATTTATATTATATATATATATATATATATATATATATATATATATATATATATATATATATATATATATATATATATATATATATATATATATATATGAAATTTTAAATTTCTTATGGAAGTTAAATATAACATGTGTTGGGTTTTACTTTGGCGTATGTTAGTTAGCAAGAAATAAAAAATTATGTATTGATAATGTAAAAAATTGTGTCATTGATGTTTCACTCACAATGACGTAAAATTTTCACTTCTGAGAGGAACCGGGGTTGATGGAAAATTTTATGTCAACTTGATATAAATTTTTTTTCCTGTGTAGTAAATTATAAAGGAAAAAATATGAACGTGTCCTTTTTTATATGTATTGCTTTTTATTGTTAAAAAATTAAATTCATTTATTAAATTAAAAGGAAAGTATTATATCAGAGTATTTGAGAATTTTTTTTAATTAAATTCTTTTTGAAGTTCGAATATATAAACTTATATAGGCAGAAATATCGTTGTGAAATAAAAGCGCTTCATTCTTACCTCCCAACTTGTTCATTTTTCTATGAAAGATGCACTTAATTTATTAACGAATCCTACATTATATTTCTCATTTGCAATTCTATCTTTTCAAGGTAGTTTGCTTACAATAAATCAGTTGCATCCCAAAAGACAAACGCATCAATTATCCTTGGGCTAAAATTGTGTTGCTTTTGACCTCCTTTAGTAAGGGTTCCCTAGATTTTCCAATACATTCAACTGCTGCATCGATTCTATCATGAGATAATAGTTTAAAATTGCTTAAATTCTCACAAAGCCTGCGAAGAAATCCTTTAAATTTCTTCTGAACATTTTCAAATCATTGTCAAAAAGTTGACAGTAAACAAACCTGCTTCTTTTGTGAGGAAAAAATGGAACATATTCAAGTTTGAATCTGCTTCCTTCTGTTCCTTTTAGAAAAGTGCCAATAACCAAACAGTTAATTCTTTCATATCCAGATTTTGGGTCAGAAATTTGAAGTACCAGTTACTTTAAAATACACAAACTTTCGTACATTTTCGATCCCGTTATTATTCGATTATTTATTTATTTATTTATTATTTTTTAAATTTTCTCCCATTTAAAGAGGATTTTATAAAGATGACTGTGGTCAAACCTTGACAAGAAGGTCATCCTATTTATGCTATCCACATCCAACTACAAGTCTTAGGAGAGCAATGCTCTTCTTAATTACCATTTTACTCAATTCTAAGCTGGTAACCGACACTTGGAGCTTCTTCAGATGTTCCAGAAGACTTTTCTTGATTACTCCCAGTACTCCTACCAGTATCGGGATCACTATTATGTCATCAATTTCCAAGATTCTTCTTATTTTGTGCTTCAATCTTTGATATTTCTATTCATTTTCACGTTCATAAGCCACCAAGTTGTTTTCTAATGGAACTCCTATCTCTATTAAATAGCATTTCTGTTCCCTCTTATCTTTCACTACAATGTCAGGTCTATTATGGGTGACTGCTTTATCAGTTAGAATAGCAAAATCATAAAATATCAACGCCTCTTCATTTTCTTCTATTTCAGGGGGATTATGCTTCCAGTAACTAGTCACTTCCAATCTGATATTATATTTTTGGCACAATTTGAAAGACTACAGATGGTGTTGTGTGTTTCTGTATACAGATGACGATTCGGTAGAACTTGACACCCCGCTAAGATGTGAGAAACGGATTCGGTGTCCTGCTCACATATTCTACACCTGTCACTGATGTCTTCTTTTTCAATGTGCTTCCTGCACCATCTTGTTGGAAGAGAGCGATCTTACACTGCTATTACTATTCTTTCCTCTTCTGCTCTAAGTATGCCTTTACTGAATATTTATACCGATTTGTCTCCATCAATGAGAATACTTCCCATAATAATTCTTTATATTGCTTTGTCATTGCTTGACTCTTCCATTGGTTTAAATGTTTTTGTTTTGTGTTCTCCCCAAATCTGTCTTTAAGATATTTCATTCTTATTTTTGTTTTGTTTTCCTCCAATCCCTGGACATGATTTGTTGTTATATTGTGTGCCCGCATGTATCTCTCTTCTTTTTTATAATGGAGGTCGAGTCCGGTTTGCTTCTTTCATACAGACACACCCGCTGTATGAATTTCTTTGTTGAGCTCTCCCGGTATTCACCTATTCCGATGATTTCTTTCTTGTATACCTGATCCAGGTCCACCATTCCCAATCCTCCTCCTTTCCGTTCTGTGTACATTCGAGATAATATTTGTCCCTTGTATATCATCTTATGTGCATTTAACTTTTTTCTGACCGAGATGTCAAGTTGGTTCAGATCTCTTGATACCAATCTATTATCCAACAGCTGTATAAGATGACTGGTATCGCAAACGTTTTTATGGCCTCTACTTTGTTTTTTGCTCTTAATTCTGATTTTAATATTAATTTTGTTCTTTTTAAAAAAATTTACCACAGCTGTATAAGATGACTAGTATCACAAACGTTTTTTCGATTCTTCTATACCTAGGTATTTATTTGTATTTTCATGTTGTAGCTGGATGATGGTAGTTAAAACTTTAAAGTAATATTTTTCAATTTTAGTCTATTTTCTTGGTCCGTTCCGAAGTTGTTTTTTCCACTCCAATCAGTCTCACCTAAATTAATTACCCATTTTTAGATATTTGTGCAAAAAAGAACAAGACTCACCTATTGCATCTCTCCCATCATCAGGAAACTTTAAGTTCTTGTAAGCCTATGTATGAGTATATAAGAAATCTTTACAGTCTTCCGTTACTGATTAAAGTTTATTATTTTAATTAGGAATAAATAACACAGGCCTGCAAAATTTAACTTTTGGAAAATTGTCTTAACTTTTAGGTGTTCATTATATTAGATTTGTTGTCCTGATTTTAAATATGACCTTAGTTTTTTTCCATCACGTAAAGCTGTTTTACAAAAGTGGTATAAAGTTTTTAAAATTACAAAAATTTAATAAGTAAAAATTATTTCTTATGCTTAAATAGGAATACAGAGTACAAAATGTGTAGCTAAAATAAGGCAAGAGCAAACAAATATCATTTAAAATCGGTCTAAGTCTTCATAATATCGTTTCCCCGTTTTCATCATTGGATCTTTTGGTATTTTTTAGCCGCTTGTGCTGGTTATGTGGATTGTCCCTCTTTATCATCCAGCTGTAATCGGCTATCATGCTGACATTCAATCTTCTTTGACTATCAGTCTGACATGTTCTTTCCATTTCCTTTATATCTTAGTGAAATCGTTCTTCTGTTCTTCACTCACAGCTGCTAGATTGTCTGGAAAGTACTCCAGATGTGAGAGTAAAAAATGAACTTTAATGCTCATGTTGCAACCAAGGTTTTTAAACGTTATTAACATATTTTCAAGGGCTCCCAGCCCAATGGGGCCCCGGAGAGGCCTCCCCAAAATGGATATACTACTTTATAATTAGTTACATCAGAGTAATTTGATTATTTATTTCCCTATAATCTTACTCGTTTACAATCAATTTTAAGCAGTTGCCAGTTGGTTTTTGGTTATGGTAGCCTAGCTAACTTCTTTTTCGCGACGCTCACTCGCTTAGTCTCGTATTAGGGTTGTAGTTAGTGCAGTGTAACAGTTATGTCAACATGAAATATGTGTACCAAAGTGGCGCTACGAAAAGGAAAGAAAAGAAAAGAAAATCTTGAGTCGCTGAAAAAATTTCCAAACGTTTTAATACTTGCTTAACTAGTTCCACTTCTCAGTAGCAAAGTCAGCCTTTGAGGGACAATAATGATTCATTAAATACAAGTAAGTCGAACTAGTTTATTAGCTTATACACGCATATGTGTTACTTTTCCTCATTATTATTATTATTATTATTATTATTATTATTATTATTATTATTATTATTATTATTATTATTATTATTATTATTATTATTATTATTATTATTATTATTATTATTATATTATTATTATTATTATTATTATTATTATAGATAAATTCATTCTTCAATTTAAGATTTTCAGAAATGGCCTGTCAGGACCTAATTATAGTATAGTTATAGTATATATATATATATATATATATATATAGAGTAGATATATATATATATATATATATATATATATAAGAAGTATATATATATATATATATATATATATATATATATATATATATATATATATATATATATATATTTATAAGTCGAGAAAACGTTACACTCTTTTTCAACGCTTCGCTTTTTTCGGTATGCTTGCCTTCAATTTTACTGTGTAACTTATAAAATTTGTTACAATATATCGTACAATCGCAGCTACATTGAATTACATTTATTTTTCAGAAACTGAAATCGAATTTCACCTCCTTCAATTCGAGTCTACCCCTGCACTTTCTTCGCAGGGCGCAGAGGGAAAAGAAATCAGTCTGTTCAAAAATCAGCCACTTTTGATTATCCACGGCAACTCTCGGCTTCTCTCGCAGTGATTCATCAAGAACCACATCAGCTCTGACACAGAAAATGATGATGAAGAAAAACCACCATGTAACGCCTGATGCTGCTCAGAATGCTGCCAACAGCTTGGATGTTTCATCTGCCCCAACGAAATGACCCAATTGGAATTAAAAACTTTTATGAAGAAGCACCATATTCAAGTAAGGTGAAGGAAAGGAGCTAAATTCACATTTGACCCACATTTTGCCCACTGAGTGTGTACTGCTCCAGCTAAATGGCTTTTTGGAGGTAAAGATAATAGAGATTCTACATTTATTACCGGACATGACTCTTCTCTCTTTATTTATTTATTTATAAATCTGTTGAAATTTACGAAGACTTTCGTTATCGTCAACTCGCAGCGAAGGTAGCTTTTCAAAGCCAAAAAGGTCATGATATTTCAACTCTTCTGACTATTAACCAAACCAACAAGCGAGAAAGAGAAGTTCACACCAGAAGTTTGGTTGTTCGACGTTTAATTGTTATAGTTTTGTTTATTGGAAAACAAGGCATTGCGTACAGAGGGGATAAAGCAGAAGGGGCTTATACGCTTGACTCTACAGATAATCATGGTAATTTTCTCGAACTGGTCATGTTGGTTGCAAATTATTATGTGATTTAACAAAATCATGTCAGAAAGTGTATTGAAGACAGCAAAAGGCACAGACTGAAAATAATGCTCAAAAGAAAACCACTGGAAAGTTAACTAAAAGACCGACTAGAGGCTCTCTTTTGTTGACATTTTTTGTGAAAAACCTTTATTAACAAGCTACTTAAATAATTGGTTCGATGTTCCGTGATATCATTTTGAAAGACCTTCATGATAGCATAATATTCAGCGTGATGGTAGATAGTACTCAAGATGTAGCTGTTATGGACCAGTTGGCGCGATTTGCGTCCGCTATGTCTTTCAAGGAAAGATATATGAAAGACTTTTAAAATAACAGTAGTCAATGATTCATCTGGATTGGCTTTGTACGAGCTTATAAAATCAGAATTAGCCAAGTGTGGCATTGCACCATCAAATATTATTGCTTGTTCATTTGACGGAGCTAACAATATGAAAGGTTGTTTTAACGGTCTACAAGCTCAGTTCAAAAAGGAAAATGAAGATCTTATTTACACTCACTTTATAGGACACCTGCTGAACTTGGTAGTAGCTGATTCAACAGTAACGTTGCTCCAAACAGAAAACTTAGTTGGATTGGTGGAAGAATCAGCTGGTTTTCTAAGCTCGTCTTATAAAAGTATGGCCGTAATGGAGAGGGAAACAAAAAGAAAACATATTGCACATGAAAAAATGCACAGGTTGCAAAAAATAGGAGCCACAAGTTGGTGGAGCAAACATAAAGCTCTTTCTTCAATTATTATCGATGGGGGATTTTTAAGAATTGAGAAAAGTGTAAACGCAGAGAAACTATTCAATTTTATTATAGTTTTAAAAAAAATATCAAATACAAATCTAAATTCATGGCAAGAAATTTAATCAGTCAATGGTCCAAATTTGAAACTATTTATGTCTATTGGGTTTTATTAGATTATTTCTTGTTATATTTCCCATTTCAAAATATTTACAAAGTAAAACCATTGACTATTCTACAGCCTGGAACTTGGTAGAGAAGCTGCTTCAACAAGTAGGCTCTGTATTCAAAAACAAAATATTATGCAAGTACAGTTAATAGCAAATGAGAAGATAACAGTATTGATGTAAAAGTAGAATTAGATTTCACGGAAAAAAGAACTTCAAAGAAAAAGGTAATACCTGGTGAAAAATCAATAGATGAAGCTCCTGGAATCTCAACTGCTCAAAACTATAAATTGGTCTTTTTCAGTGTTTTAGATTGTGCCAGGACAAGTATCGAAGAAAGATTTAATCCAAACAAAGAAATTTTAGAAGATTGTTCCTGGTTAGACCCAAAGAAATTTAATAAAATCGTAATGCTTGATAGTTTTCCTACGGAAGTCCTTTGTAATATTTCTAAACTTTGTAAAGTTGAAAGAAGTCAGTTATTGATAGAGCTGAAACAGTTTGCAGATTAGTATGAAAGTTTTACAATGGCTGAAAAAACTTACATTAAAAGAAAACAAGACAATCTAAAAAGAGTAGTAAGAAATTCAGAATTTATGATGTAGAATCTGAATTTGAAGAAGACAAAATCTTTATTGCTGCTCTGAAAATAAACAATGTTTTCGGTGTTTATCATGCGCCTTTTTGTTGTTTTTGAACTCTCAATCTGGATTGTTTACCAACCTATATGTAGCTTACAGGTTTGTACTACCCATACCTTGTATACAAGTCACCTTGAAAAAGTATTTTCTAAACTTAAATAGCTAAGAATCGACTTAGATCTACTTTAAACCATGACCTTATGTCTAATCTTTTTTTCATGAATGTAGACATGAATGTAGAAAGAGACTGGATAAAGATGTTATTATAGATGAAGTATCCATGAACAGTGAAGAACTGGCCAAAAGCTGTTAGGTTAGTAAACAACCTTTCACTATCACATAATTTTTCTTAGTTTGCTGTGTCTGTACCCTGTATCAAGGTATTGTAGAGCAATTTTCTTTTTGTTATAAAATATATTCTTACAATTTGTAACAATTAAATCACAATTAAAGAGGACATTGTTTTTCTTTTCAATATGCTTGGTTTTTATTACTGATGTGACTTGTGTCCCTTTTTAATACTTGTAGGATTTGGACTATTATGGCTTCAACAGGTGATTTGCTTGCCTAGGACTAAAATATTACCACCTCATTTGGCAATATACCACTCGTAAATAATTAGTATAAAGCCGTTTTCGTTTTGTCAATATTCTTAGAAAAATAAGAATATTCTTACGAAAATAAGAACGTTCTCAAGTTTGCGTTCGTTGTGCCTAAATTTTCCGAAAATTGGTCAACATCGCCACGTAATTGCTAACGGTGGTATTCTATTCTGTCATCTGCAGGGTTCGACTAATAAAATCAGTAGAACTAAGGCGTATAGGTTTTGTTATTATTGGCATGACTAATTTATTAATGACTTAGAGTAATGAGGATGTCATATTAGGGTAATCGCAATTATACTTACTTTTTGTGTTATTTATAAAAGCAATGATAATGAGCTTCGAAATGGCTGTTACTTTAAGGACGACAGATATCTCTGAATAAATGCTTACTGCTGGCTTGCAGTTGATGAAAGATTAGACACATGCAAATGGTTATGAATAAATACCCCATACAGTAGTATACATATGCTGTATATATATATATATATATATATATATATATATATATATATATATATATATATATATATATATATATATATATATATATATATATATATATATATATAATAAAAATATATATGTCAAACTACAGTTACACGCATGATATCTCAAAACTAAGATAGGTACAAGAACTGATAACAAATATGGAATCAAGAGTCCGAAATTTGTATGGAAAATGAAAAAAAAAAATTTTTACTTTTTTTTTTATTTTTTTATATCTCCAAAACTACGATAGGTAGAAGAAAACTAATAACATATATGGAATCAGCGTATAAATTTTTTTAGGGGGCTCGAGCCGACGCCATACAGAGGTGGACGCCCCGGCCCCCCGTAGGGAGGTGGAGGAACCCCCAAGGACAATCTGCAAATACCAAAGGGGGAAATAGTCCTACCCCGTCGTCCCCCAGGGTGCTGAGATCTCATCTTTGCGGTTTACCCTGGGGTATTCTTTTAGTTAAAAAAAAAAAAAAATCTTTTTTCATACATATTTCATACGCTGATTCTAATTTTGTTAAAAGTTTTCTTGTACCTATCGTAGTTTTGGAGGTATAAAAAAAATAAAAAAAAATAATTTTTTTTTTTCATTTTCCATACAATTTCATACGCTGATTCCATATATGTTATCAGTTTTCTTGTACCTATCTTAGTTTTCGAGATATCATGCGGGTAACTTCTTTAGTTTCACCATATATATATATATATATATATATATATATATATATATATATATATATATACATAAAAATGAATATATATATAGTAGTAGTATATATATATATATATATATACATATATATATATATATTTATATATATATATATATATATATAAATATATATAATTATAAATAGTTATATATAGATATATATATATATATATATATATATATATATATATATATATATATATAT
>JABUQX010123387.1:32500-36389 GCA_015478945.1 Trachelipus rathkii
CTATTTTTAAATTACCTCTTTTTATTTTTATTTTTTTCTAACATTATTTTATTATAATTATTATCAGTACACGATTGCTTGTGTGTGTGTGTGTGTTTGTGTGTGTGTATGTGGATTTAATAACAAACAAATAAACAAACATTACTTACGATATTATAAAATTTTTGTTTTTGTGTTTTTTAATTGACATTGGAAAACGTAAAGTTTATTTAGGTTTTAACTAAATATCCCAAGTTTACCATCACCTTGGGATACTTTTATTTTTTTTTTTTAACATTAGTTTTAGTTATACTGTTAGTACACGATCGCTTGTGTGTGTGTGTGTTTGTGTGTGTGTGTGGATTGAGTAAACGTGTAAATTTTCTTAAACTATTAGAGCTTGTGTGCGTTTGTTTGTGCGAGCGGCTGATCGAATGACAGGCCGAAGTAGATGTGGGGGTGGGCGCAGTCGGGGGTTTTCTATTGACTTCGCTAACGTTCGCGGCCTGCGTGCCAATCACGAATCTGTGGAATATCACCTTTCTCTAACTCTCAACCTAACATTTTATTATTGTCTGAGACCCAGCTGGCCAGGGATTCTTTTTCAAATAAACTTAATATCTCTAACTATAACTTTTTCTATAATTTCCGTCTAAATGGTGGTGTCTGTGCCTATATAAACATAAACACTCCAGCAACACCCCCGAGAATCTTGAATCTCCTATCTTTGATGTTCTATGACTTAAAATCTTTTCTCCCTACTACTATCATTATTCTGTGTTACTGCTCCCCTATCGGAACAGATTTTCAAATTTTTTTTTGACTATCTACTACTTCTCATGAGACTGTTACTTTCCCATCCAAATGCTGAGATCCCCTATTTATTTCAACGTCCACCACACTGAGTGGTTGGGCTCCTCCTCACACTGGCAGGGGGGGAGGAGGCCAAAACATTCATTCCAGTCTCAACGATCTGTATCAGTTGATTAAGGAACCTTACACATATTCCAGATCGTCCTAACTAATTCTTGAATACGCTTGACTTATGTTTCCCCACTTCACCACTAATCCTTCTCGTTTTAAATACACCATTTCTCCTCCTATTGGTAACTCTGACCACAATCTTGTAGCTCTAATTATAACACTTTCTCTCCAGCAGCTCCACCATGCCCCTAAACGTAATTTCTGGCACTTAATCGGCTAATTGGGGGAATTGCGTTGTTTTTGGCTAACAACTCTTGGAATGAATCCTGATTTGACTCCGGGGATGATCCCTCGGTCACCGCTGAAAAGGTGGGGGGCCGTAATCACTGATGGATGAGTGGGTTCATTCCATCTTCAACTAAATCTTTTTTCTCCCCAAAATCCATGGTCCGATGAAGCTTGTTCTCGCGTCATTAAGGAGAGAGACATTGTTTATCGGGTATGGAAAACTCTCATTCTCCTATAACTCTTACTAAATAATCTTCATTCTGCTCGGAATCGTTGCAGGGATAATTTTTACTCGACAGGCTAAGCGCACTTTCAATTAAAAGAAGGTGCGACAACCTGCTTGGTTCTCCTTACAGATAAAAATTTCTGGCCCTTTGCCAAAACATCTCTAACAACTTTGTAAATCTGCCTCTTCCTCCCCTTTTTATTCGCTCTGGACGGTTCTGTTGCTAATCCTCCTTCTGAAAAGGCATCTCTTCGGCCTCCTTTTCATCTAATTCTACCCTGGACGATTCTGGTATCCTCCTCCTACTTCCTTCCTTCCTTTGTGGTTTCCATGTCTTTACCTGTGATTACACGTGATCGTGTGCATGGGGATCCTGAGATCTATGAACGTCAGGAAGGCTAGTGGCCCGATGGCATTCCTCCCCCGTGTTTTGAGAGGGAGTGTGCTTCTGAGCTGGCGCGCCTGTCCTCGTTCAACCCTACTCTCTATGTCTTAATACTACTTTTCTCCTCAGTGCTGGAAGCGCGCACATGTCCAACCGATCCCGAAAAAGTTGCAGCCGCTCTGATCCTTCTAACTATCGCCCTATAGCGCTCTTTAATTTGTATTCTATCTAAAATCTTTGAAACTCTTTCTTAAAACTCCTATTTCCTGGATCATCTGAGTCTCATTCCCTTCTTCTTTCAGATCATCATCAGTATGACGTTTTCGTCGCTCGAGGTCAACTGGTGACATACTTTCCTATCTAACTGATTTATGGTCTTCGCTCCTTAGGGACCATGGGGAGTCTTGCGTGGTGGCGCTTGACATATCCAAAGCTTGACCGGGTTTGGCACTCACTGCTCTCTAAGCTCCCCTTCCTTTGGTTTCTCTTCTCCTTCTCTTTGCTTACTCTTGTCTAGTTTTCCTCTCCGATCGCTCTATATCAGCAATTCTCGTTGATGGATTGACCTCTTCCTCCTTTCCTGTTAATTGTGGTGTTCCGCAAGGTTCCGTTCTATCTCCAACTTAATTCTTACTTTTCATCAACGATCTCCTCAGCTGTACCTCCTTCCAACTCTGTTCACTCTTATGCCGATGACTCAAACCTCCACTCTTCTACTCACTTAAAATCACCTCCCTCTCTGTGACTATAGTTGCCTATCTTGTCTTCAGCTTTCCGACTTATCCTTGCCGACCTTGATGGGATTTCCTGGTGGGGTCACCGCAACCTTAAAATTCAACTCTTTAAAGACTCTCCTTATATATATTTCCATATCTATGACACCCTAACTTTCCTATTTTTTACTTTATACTTCATTGATGGACATAAAAAACATTGTTGGTGATATAAACAATGAGTCGTCTTGAAACCTCATATTTCAATGATTGCTAAGGTGGCCTCAAAGAAACTGGGAGTTCTGTTCAGGTTACGGAATTTTTTCCTCTGCACAGCTGTTCAGTTATATAAGGGCCTTATTCGCCCTTTGTATGGAGTAGTATTGTTCTCACATTTGGGGGCTCTGACTCCACCTTCTATTGGATAGGGCTGAGTCTAAAGCTAAGAGACTAATAAACAGTCCCCCACTTTCAAACTCTCTTGACCCTCTATCTCAAGTGACGACGTTGGCGCACTATCTCTTCTATAGGTACTACAGCGGTAGATGCTCAGGGAGTTGGCCGCTCGCACTCCACCTCCATTGCGTCGCCCCCGCAATACAAGGGGGGTGCCATGCTCTTGCATGAATTTTGCGTGAGTATTGAGAACCCAGACTTGTTCGTTGTGGTGCCTCTTCTTTCCAGCTACTTCTGTTTGGTGGAACTCCTTGCCTTCTTCTGCTTTTCCAACTATATTTAATCTTCCTCTCTTAAAGCCCACGTCTGCACTCTCTCACCTGAGAGATTTGCCTTAGGCTGGGGATTGGGTGGGGTTTTCCTGTTTTATTTCTGCCCCCTCCTTGAATGGGCTCGGCCCGTGAGTGGTGGTTAACTGTAAAAAAAAAAAAAAAATATATATAGTATATAGTTATAGTTAGTATATATACTATATAGCAGCAGCAGTTAGCATAGTATATATATATGTATATATATATATTATATATATATATGTTATGGTTATATATATGTTATATTTATATATATATATATATATATATATATATATATATATATATATATATATATTTATATAGAAAGAAAGATTGATATAAAGAGAGTTATGTTTTGTATATATATATATATATACATACATATATATATATATATTATAAGTATATATATATATAGTATATATATATATATATATATATATATATGAATATATATAGATTCATATTTATATATAAAATATATATATATAGATATATATATATATATATATATATATATATATATATATATATATATATTTAGCGGCGCACGAAAACGCGAAGCGTTTCAATGATAAATGCGAAAACGGTTAAACACCCAAATCTGACTGAACGTAGCGCACTG
>JABUQX010123388.1:0-30366 GCA_015478945.1 Trachelipus rathkii
ATAGAGAAGAGAATGGGAGAATAATAAAAAATATTTTAATGCTCGAATATATTAAAGCAATTAAGGTGGATTATTCTGAGTGTTAATTCACAAATTTTAGTATCACTCACCAAATTACACGAGCATATTATTATATATCCCTTACTAACGATTTTTTAATTATATATCATGTATATAATATTTATATAGATGAATTATAAATATACATTTTATATATATTATTAAGTAAACACTTGAATTAATTTTTTCCATTCATACTATTACTCCAATATATATTATAATATATAAAGTATTATATAATTAATATTAATATATATATATATAATTAATTACATCCATATATATAATATATATATATATATATATATATAAATTATTTAATAATATAATTATATATAGCTATAATATATATATATATAATAATTATATAAATATATATATTATATATATTTATTTACATGTTACATAAACTACATCGATTCTCACATTTATATAGACAATTGAGGTGATTGACATATAATTATATCACTAAAACTTCCCCCATCGGGACGGGGGGGGGTTTTTTGGGTTTTCGGCTCGTACATATTTTAAATGTCAATGAAAATTTGGATAGCGAAATGGATATTGAACATATGTTGCAATCTGAGACTAAAAGAAGCGATATAAATGATGAGGATACATTATAAAATATAAATAGTCCTAATATTACATTAACAAAAATCTCATATGTACAAGAATTTTTAATATCTATTGGAAGATAACACGAAAATAGTTACTGTTAAAGAGTCGGAGGCGCAAATATACAGATAAGTATGGGATAACTACGTTATAGAAGGTGATTCTGGACACAAACCATAAAAGTAGGGAAAATGACGAGAGGGTGAGAAATGAGGCTTCAGATTACAGAGAGGAAGCAGGGTGACAATCACAGAACTGTCAGTATTCGAACGACATGCACACGACCTAATAAATTGGGTGGGTGTATTGTAAAACGAACGAGCTCAAGATCTGTGTTCGTTTGGCTTGAGCTTTGGGTTGGTGTTTTTGTGGAGTGGTATTGTGGTGTTGGTTTTCGAGTAGACTATTATGTAGATGTCATCTAATGTGAATAGTATGAATCATTTTACTGATTATATAAGAAATATATATACGTAGTAATCCCAAGTATATATCCAAAGTATATATCCCAAAGCTGCATATAATAAGTTATATAATGAGTAATATGATAATTAGTAATAGATAATGAGCATTTAAATGAAAGTAGAGTAAACGATATATAGAGCACATTATGAGAGATGGTATTTATGAGCAATATATGGTAAAGATGGTATGAATATTAATATTCGCTGTGTTATATATAAAGCGGTATATTATTAGTATAAGTTGCAGGTGAAAGTATAGACTGACGGACGTAATTCGGATGATACAGACTGGATCATTTGGGAAAAAACTTCCAAATTAGGATCATACAAGTGGATTGAGTTAGTATAAGAATGCCTGAAAGGAGGAGAGCGTATAATCGATCGTATCCTGTTGAGTGTGAAGAGAGGAACTAGAATATACCAATATGTTCGCATGAGAATTTGGGAAGTGAATGGCTGGTTTTTGAGGTGCATGGGGAATGACTGTGTAGAGATCTTAATTTAAGTCCAAGGTCCAGAGTATGTACTCTTAACAGTTGACAGAGATTAAACCTACAGCAAGTGAGGTTTCGTCGCAGGCGTACGATGAACCGAGTACTAAGGTGGTCAAATTTTGCTTGAACACTTCTAGCGAGATAGTAGTCTCACTTAAGGGGATAAAAGGGACGGTAAGAAAGTGGGTCTTTTTTATTCGACTTGTCATGTTCTTCACGTTCTACTTCAATGTGATATTAGTATACTTCCTCGGATTATAAATGATTTATGCAACGAATCTCTCACATCCTCTACCGATTCTGGTGTAAAATTAAGAGAAGGCGTTGGATATGATGGAGTGTGAATAGATTAATTAAAAAATGGCATACGTATTTAGATATCGAGTTAAATTGTGAGAATATATGTGACTAATATATTATAAAATAGAGTAATATAATAAGTTTTCTAATACTTATAACTTTTATATAAACACTACTTATATATACTTAACTTATAACTATATTATATATATATAATATACATTATATATAGATATAATACTTATATATAGTTTCTAGGTAACAACTAATTAACTATTGGTAGCTTTAGGTCATAGATAAAAAAATTATTTATTTCTTATTTCAAATTTTTTTGAACGATTGTTATTATGAATTTAGCTGTTGAAACTCTTTATAGCAGTGCTTTTCGACTGTTCATTCAACAACAACAACAACAACAACAACAACAACAACAACAACAACAACAACAACAACAACAACAACAACAACAACAACACAACAACAACAACAACAACAACAACAACAACAACAACAACAACAACAATAATAATAATAATAGATACTAATACTAATAACTGTATAATAATAGTATATAATAATAATAAAAATAACATAATATAAATAATAATA
The DNA here is from genome assembly GCA_015478945.1 of Trachelipus rathkii. NCBI lineage: Eukaryota > Metazoa > Arthropoda > Malacostraca > Isopoda > Trachelipodidae > Trachelipus > Trachelipus rathkii. The sequence goes on from JABUQX010123388.1 coordinate 2,546, forward strand.
ATAATACTTCCTGGAATATTATATTATTGAGTTATCTAATTAATAATGACCTGAGGCTTCTTGCATACTCATTTAATATTATTTATATATATTAATATTATTAAATGGCTATATGAAACATCAGTTCGAACAATTTTAATTATATAAATTAATATGCAATTTGAGGTATGTAAATTAATATTACTCTTGGCTTTCTCTTGTTGGTAACTGTTCTCAAATTTATTTATTTTCTCACTTATCATCTAATTCAGCTCATAGTTGTCAGCACTTTCTATCTGCTAGCTTAGAGTAGTGGTAGTAGTATAAGTAGTAGACGTAGTGAGTTAAGGTTATGAAAGTAGTAGTAAATATGTAGTACATTTATTCAATATCGTTAATCGTTAACGTTAGTAGTAGTAGGAATTTATTTTTCAAATGGAAATGTGGGGGGTGTGTTCAAACGATACTGTAAAGCTATAAAGAAAGTAATAGTATCCGTGTGAGACGTTATTGTGAGTGAGGCACAACTGCTTTTGTTTCTGTAATATTTGAATGATATTTAGGTGACAAGTTGCGATAATATGAGAGATTGACTTTATATATTAAAGGAAGGATGAGAAGAGATTTCACATTGCGAATGGAAAGGACCGCGGCGAGATCTAATCTCTTTCCAAATGCTTGCTTGCAGCATTTATAATTTAACGTTTTATTTATCTTCTTTCACTGGTTTATAAAGTAATTTGGGTTAGTTATACAAAAACGTGTTTTTAACTTGAAATAATTTCGTACTAAGACCCCATAAAATTTCAACTTGACGAAAACAGCTTCAGTTCAGATATATTATACTAAACTCACTATCATGGGAATAGTTTGGAGGCTTTACTACTCATTAGTGACACCCAGAAGACTTACTATTTACATAGAAGAGTAGAAGATGAGATGAGAGAGAGAGTAAGAGAAAGGAGTAATATAAGTAATATAGGTAACAGTATATAATAATAGTAATGGAGACTATAGAATTAGAAAAAAGATGAGTAAGAGATGAGAATGAATAAGATATAAATAGAGAGATAGATAGAGTAGGTTTAGAATGGTGATTGTAAGAGAGAGAGAAGAGAGAGAGCAACGATAGAAAGACGCCGGAACGAGTTAAGCAATAAAGTTAGCACGTAGAGATTAGAAGAAGTATAAGAATGAGTGAGAGAGAAAAAGTAGCTACCGTATAGAAATTAATAGACGTAATGTGTTAAAATGAGATTCGAGTGATCAGAGTGTTGAGAAAATTCAGGAGAGACTACTCGAAAAGCGAAACCTATGCGAAGGCACCAACAAGATAGTAAATACAGACAGACTGACCTCATAAGTTTCCATCGACATGTAAATTATTTTACTAGAGACATAATTTTTAAGGAAAAATCACAAAAAAAATGAAAGATATCACACAAAGAAAACATTTGTGAAGACCAGTAGGAAGCTAAAGCAAAACTTATATTGAACAAAGTTAATATGAGTCACCAAGAATTTCTAAATAAATATTAATAATAATAAGAAAATAATAAATAATAAATAATATAATATAAAGTGAAATAAGATGAGATAAGCATAAATAACATAAATGACAATAATGTAATAAACAGAACATGACACCAAATAAATGAAACAAAAGATAATAACAAATAAAATAATAATAAACGTGCTTGATAAGCGCAATATTTGCATAAAATCGACAGGAGTCGGCTACTCATCTATTATGTTATTTCCATGTACAACTTGCACTTCAGACTATTTTCGCACACACAAAGACAGTCCTTTTAATCACCAGACAGACACGTAACTCACGAATCAGTATCCCTACGATTTCACTTTCAAGGGCAAATTTTCTCATTTTACTCTTATCTAACATGCTTTATCTTTTATTCATTATGATATATCCAATCACTCACTATTTTTCTCTCCTTTGTATTTTCACTCAGCCAGTTGTTATCAAACAATTTAATATATAGATATGATAAAATAGTAGGATTAGCATTCTAATTTCTAAAAATTCAAAAATCTAAGGGAGGTATATATTTTTGTCCCCTTTTTTAAAATTTCACATATTTTACCACAAATTCCCCAAATAAATGAAACGCTGTATTTTGATTTATGTCATATTTTAACTTATTGATAAGAACGTATTCATGAAGTATTAACATTAATAGTAAATAATAATTAAAATAAATATTAAATATTAATAAACATGTCAAACATTATAAAAAGTTCTACACATTAAATAGTTACAAATAACAACACTGTTATCAGATCATCCAACAATACTAACTAAAAGTGACACGCAAAAGAATTGGCGCATGCGTCTGAGTATACTCAGATATCAAAGTCAGCATCAGACAATCTCGTTTCTGTAATATTCATCAATATGTCTCTTCATATACATAAGTAAGAGTTATAAAGGAAAAATATCTATTTATCACTCATAATATCATAATATGCTCACACACTTAGATATTAATATATATATAATAATATATAATATATAAATAATTAATATAATATATATATATCTATTAATATAACCTCTATTGACTGAAGAAATAACTCATTATAGTAAAAAATATCATTCAAATATCTTTCAAAATATAATAATATATATATATAAATATATATTATATATATGTCACAATTATGATATAATAACCTTATAAAATTAGTAATTTAATTATTTAATTAATATTACTTTATTATAAAGAATTTTGTGTTGAAGAGTGATATATTACGATTATTAAATATGAGTTGAACCAACCTTCATTGAATCGCGATGAACAGTCACTGAAGAGTGAAGATAACCTTAGCGAGAGAGAGACGAGTGACGCCCGAACTAGTATTATTCACGATACAAATTTAGGCGCGTCTATTCGTCTTGTCCCCGGTGCGGCTTAGACTTATTTGGACTCATTTCTCCTATTAGGAATGGATCGCAGTCTCTTCAACGTAAAAATCAAAAGATTAAGAGAATTAAGCACACACAACAACATAATTCGAATGACTACCCACCCAAGGATGAAGATTGACGAGACGAGCAACACACCTCCTCGAAGCTCTCTGCGCAAACACATGCGAAAAGAAGCTTTGGTATCAATACTTGCCAATTCTACGATGAGTTCAGTAAGAGTATATGTAGTCAAGTCAAACAATCATTAAGCCAAACTTGAATAGAAGCTCGAGACACTCTGCTACGCTTAACGATAATTAGAGCAGTTGAGATTCTGCACCATTTATGACTAAGATAAAGTAAAGTAAGACTACAGTAAATGGCGATATTAACAGGAATTAGAACCGAACTAGAGACAGACGTCCCAAGCAATGAAAAGATAACTAATTGAAATTGAGTGAATGGATATGAATTTACATAAGATAATTTGCTTCCTGGTGGTTCAGTATCAGCGTGTCCAGATGCACTATATTTACATATTAAAAATCATTTTCTACTAAAAATTCCTGGTGGGTCACATCACAAATATAATTTGAAAGGGATCGGTTACAGTAGTATAGTTATTGACGTCTTAGAATAATTTTAGCGTATTGCGATATGTAAATGTAAAGGTTTAGACCCTACGCGACCGAGAGATGATGCGCAGGTACCGAGTCGCCGCGGCGCTGAAACGAGCGCGTGCACGGTCAGGCGGAGTCACGCCTTTGAGTGTGAACTACATCCAGATGTGTTTCTTCTAGCCCCCCTTTCTCATCCAGACCGCCACACACTTTTTTACACCTCATTCTTTATTCACCTTTATTATATATATTTTATTTCATCTGCATTATTTATATTTTAATCTTATTTATTTACTTACTTTTTACCACCTATATCTTACTTCATTTTCTTCTTATAAACTAATATATATTATAAGATATATCTCACTATATATATAGGATAATATAACTCTCTTTAAAGAAATAGTCAGTAGTTTACTTACTATATGTATATATACACTCTATATACTCATTTGATAACTATAATTACATATTTATTTCTTCAAATATATAATTAATAATAATATAAATATATTAATAATATATAATATATAATATATTATATATTAATTAATATATATATATATACTATATATATATATATATATTAAAATATAATATATAATTTATCCATTGAGTGCTGACATATTAGAGTATAGTATATTATAGTAGTACATCCTCAAGGACCGCCAGATGGCCCACAAATGGTTCGCCCCCTTTCGCTCCCATATCCATATTTTTTGTGACTGGAGTAGGTTCTCTTTTATTCACACTTATCATCGAAAGTAAACATACTATTACATATAATCCCTTGCGCGTTTGACTTTAAAAAAAATTAAGAATCGCAAATAAAATCTCAAACCACCCAACGATATATGGCCTCGAAGGTGCATAAAGGGGTCAAGAGTGAAGGATTCTTGGGATGCATGAATCATGAGCCTGTCTCTTATACGATTTCCTCATCTTGTATACGTTATCACAGAATTTCGCAACCCTCTCTCGTTGTGTGATAGAATGTTGCAAATATTTCGAACTCTCTTATATTGGAACATATCATCCTATGCTTCCTACCGTCAATTACATCTAATATCTTATTTTATTAAACTCACCAAAACACAGGTTAATTTGGGGGGTTAATTTTTTTTAGCTTCGTATTTTTTATCCCCTGAGTAAGGTGAAAACCCTATTAACTCAGTTTTCCACTCTCACTGTTCACTATTAATCATATCGTTTTTGTAGCCGAGAATTCTATGTTGTATGTGCCTATGTTAGCTGCGCAGTTGAGATTAATTTATTATGTTACGTACAGATCTCTGTAATTTGGGTCCTATTAATGAATTTCTACTCACTAATGACTTATTAACAAGCTATCTATACTTTATATTATCTATGCCAGAATGACCTTCAAGTAGTATTTTGTAATATTGCAGCTACTATACTACTCACGTATTATCTCATTGAGACCGTTCTATGGTAATAGAATTTGCATACCTCATTTATCCATTAACCGACCACTGTATCGACTAAACTTCTAGAGTCCCATTGCTCCGTGCTACTACTCTCGTGAGTTTAAACCTTTAACTATTTCTCACTCCTCTGAGTCTGCGCTCCGATCTATCTCATTGCATTTTCTTGTTATCCTTCTCTTTGTTCCACACTCTCTCGCGCGAGTAAGACCCTTCACCTTTATGTAGCTTTTAAGCGAAACAATTTATTGACTATCTTCGCTGTCGCCTTTTATCTTGCGTCGGATCCTTAATCGCACTTCTCTCACACTTTCTCTCAATTGCGATATGAATACTTAACATGCTTCATCCGTAGGAGTGGTACATTACAGTGATGTGCTTAAGCGTTATTATCAGATATAGAGTGATTTATCCGAAGTAGATTTTTTTCTGAGTAATTAGTGGCGGTATCATTTACCAACATTCTTTCTCTTCAAGCCAAACCTTACAAACTTATTGGTATTTTAAACTCTCTATTTATGTTTACTCATGCTATATTTAAAAGTACCGTCACTACAGGGGCGCTGCCTTCAAGGAGATAATTACCGTAATTCTTCGTATTGTAGAAATGAATATTTGAGTCATATAGCGGTGAAAAATCCTATTTCTATCGATGAGACGCACTAAAACTTTAATTTTGTCCACCAGAATAAAATGCAATAATTTACTGGTTCCTCTTCCTCACATCCTTAACTTAATTCATTATTGTAAAAAAAAAATTTAACTTTAAGTTTGTTCCTTATACTTCACCTTTCACCTCCTCTAGTTAATCTTAATATCATTACTGAAGGACAACTGCTCATGAATTTTTACACTATCCCTATTATTAAATAAAACTCTTGATTCTTTAGCTTCATATAAACTCTATCTTATTTGATTTCCTAATTCACTAACGTTTATAATTGATATTCCATTTAGAGGTATTATCTTTTATTTCCTCCCATATCTTTCCAACTAGACTTCCCAATATTCGTAGTTTCTACAAAGAGTTTTATCTCTGCTCCTTCCGGATTTACACTAAGAAGACGTAAGTAAGGTAACCGATGGTGATACCCTTTTGGTAATTCTCAAAACATTGTGCATCCCAGCTTGCACCCCACCTGGTAAACTATTCCATCTTTGTGTCTTTCTATTTTGACATTCCCTTCTTGCCGAAACATCCCTTAAAAATAGGGAACTCTTCAATTCTTCCAACCATAAATTATCATTCCACTATTCAGTCTTATAAACTGCTGTATTTTTAATGCAGGTCGAGTGAGAATATCCTTATGTAAGCTTAATCCATTATTTATTTATAATTACTTTATCTCTGATATCAGTTACTATATATGATATTTTTCGATAATAACCATTATCTATTACTGTGAATTCCTACGCTCTATCAATGAACTTTGATCAAATTAGCGTCATCCCACGTATCAAATCATTCACATTACCTTATGTCTTCTTCTATTTCTCATTTATTCATAACTCTTTGTCACTCTGCGATTATCGTCTGCTAACTAGTATATGGCATTCTGTTTTTTTTATTGGCATTCATTTTATTTTCTGGTTCATTATGTGCATTATCTGCTCTTCAAACTCAACTGATGACAGTTGGTAAATTAGGCGGGGTGGGAATCATCACGCCCTTTACTAAAGTCAATATTCGAATTGAGTCATTGGCACATAAGTCTTATAATTTATCTCTACTTCTTCTATTCGAGAGAGGTTAAATTCTATCCTTACTCTCTTCGTGCCTCTCGCGTAGTTCCGTCTCTTCAAAACACATTAATATATATGTTAATATCGGCCCACCGGTTATCTATATGGGCTCTCTTAAAATCCCTTTAAATAGTGTAGTAAGTCAGGGTTCTGTTCTAATCACCAGCTTTCTTGCACATAATTCAATTTCTTCTATTGTATATTGTATGTCCGATTAGCATAACACTCACATCTGTACTTTAATAGATGCGAAGTCCATTCTGCGACTATAACATCTCTATGAGAGCCACGGATACTGCACGCACGTTCATTTACGCTCCATCTTCTGGTCACACTAAGAAAGTGCGCCACACTTGACTATGTATATACGATAGATTTAGCATCATAATAGAGGTGGTCTTTGGGTGGATCTGTATATTATGAACTTTCCTGCACACGCTTCTGCGAGATGGGACTGAGAACATGTCCTTCATCACATGCGCCGATTCTTTCAAACTTCTTGTTACCTATACCATCCGTCATTCCTCCACATAACAAAATAACTTAACACACACACACTAATGATGTGCGCGACTACGCCTCGTCAATTTGGCGAATATATCACAGCAACTACACACCATGCATCGTTTCCTTTAGACGAGCTGAAGGTTAGCATATGGCTACCGTGCTGTGTGCGCGCTGCACCATGTCTTGAGTGGTGAAGAATCACATTACTGAAGGCACTATCTGTTCCAACAAGGGTGTCCTGACAGGAGGTCGCCAGGCGCGTGCGTATAGGTGCTGAGCGACACCCTTGTGAGGGGTAATTGTCGTCTCAGCAGCAGACCAAGGATACCTTCTGCTTTTCGTCAATACATTTATAGGAAGGTGTCGTTCGCCCCCTATATGGAGGATGCGCTCACGCATCTTTGAGCGTGATTTCAGCTCGAGTCAGATTCAAGATACAGCTCTCTCTTTTTCGCAAAGTAGTAAAGCTCTAATAAGGAACTCTCCAAGTGTTACCTTCAATAACACCTACTTCCTAATGCTAACTGAAGAGCTTAAAGTAGGAGTGTATAAACATCAACTAATCCATGCAGAAGTGAACGTGAAGAGGCATTCCCTCTAGCATATAGGTGCAACTGAACAGAGACACACAGTAGCCCCTATAAAGAGAAGCAAACTCGTCTGTGTGGGAACCAGAAAATCTAAAAGGTGCTCGAGGATAAGGGAGCTTACTAAACACCATGTGGGCGCTCGGTTACGTAACAGCCTTGCGGCACTTCTTAGGGTTAGGTAGAACTGTAATGTGATGTTCGCTCTGTACCAGTAAATCGAAACAGAGTCAGGGGGAGGCGAGTAAAAAGGAAAACACCAAGAATAGTGAACAGAAAACAAGACCGATAAGGTATGGTTTGTAGTATTGTCGTATCATTATATTCTACCATAGAGACGGCACACAATTAATGGTCGTTCAGTCGGAAAGATTAATGGAGGAAAGGTATGAGGGACACAACGTCACTAGAGTGATTTTTGAATAAGGAAATTGGAAAGAAAAACAGGATATCTTCATAAAGTGTCCCAGGGGGAATGCAGCCACTTAACAAACTCCAGACAAAAGATCAGGGAAGTTTAGTATTCAACCCGCTCGTACATGAAGACCATGTAGCACCACAAAACAGCACTAGCCCATCGATGCCGAGCTCAAGAGTGGAATGCACCGCAGAAAAGAACGCACTCACGAAAACGACCGCTCTTGAGTCAAAACAATGGAGTAATGAAGGGTAGCGGAACGACTGCCCTCGGACTAAATTATAATTGACAGTTACAGTTGTCAAATGGCTTACGTTTCCCCTACCCCAAGATGATAGAGAATTCAAATGAGAGAGGAGCTGAGCAAATCATTAATAAAGAGAGAGAATAGGACACGAGACAAAAGTCACTGGGTGATATCAGTAATTCAATGGAAAAACTCGCAGCTGAGAATGGAATCACCACCATTTTCACTATCTTAAATTATAACAAGAATTTAAGAGGATAAGCGGCGAGTTGGCCGTATATTCCACAGTACTTGTCTTTAATTTTCGAACGTACCGAATGTGAACACTCACATGAGACATAGTTGGATAAGATTAACCCTTCATCCCTGGAGAGTGAGCGAAGAGAGAGAGACTGTGTTCACTGTATAGAAGTCTTATGTTGTGGGCGAGACTCATCGTATATGCTTATTAAAGGAGGATGTAAGCTCATCATCACAAGCGAAAAAACTGTATACACCTTATAATAATGCTTGAGCGGCGAAAAAGCAAACCAAATGAACCAGAAAGGAGAGACCAGAAAAGAAGATCCACCATAAGGAAGAGGACATCAACATGATTATACAGAAATGAAAGATAGTAATAACCATCAATGTGTGAGAGAGGACAATGGAGTAATGTGCGAGAGTAATGAAGAAATCACATGCTTGAGAGCCTTCTAACTATACGAAACAATTATACACTGACAGATCATGATAAGATTATAAAAATGTCACGAATATTCAAACACAACGGTGATACGACATTCGATAACTTTTTAACAAGATACAACAGTGACAGTTCAATGCGATCTCTAAGGATGGATTCTTAGTTTGATTTGGGAGCGTAATTGAAGGGAGTTGCGCCATCTAACTTACTTTACGCGAGCACTAAATTTGAGCCGTGTGAGACATAGGATACGGAAATGCATATAATTTGTAGAGAATGACAGAGGCACGAATAGCACTAGTTTCCGAGAGTGAGGAGAGTAATAGAACTAGTGCGCATCCAAACAAGAGTGCTTTCGAGAGACTAAAAGCAATCAGAGGGATTTATTTAAAACATGTTAAAGTTTTTTGAACATCACTAAGTTATTTAACTTAACGTATCTTCTTGTTTCCCTATTCTCCTTCAAAGTAGGCTAGAGATAATAACATTCTTATAGAACTACATAATTAATGAAATTAAATTATAAACTGATAAAGATATATTAGGAGGTATAAAGAAATACCTCAGGAATCATCTAACGTGGAGTAATTAGACACATTAGTGTTTAGAGCCAAAGATCATGAATAAGGTGAAGGATAAAATCGAGCTATGTTGATTTTACTCTATCAGAAGATATTATAAAGTCTATAATAGATCTCTGATGGTCATCCTCTTACAACTTAAAAGTTAATTTTTTTTTAACAAAATAGCAAAATCTCTTTCTGTTGAAGGAATGAGATGAGAACCCAGTAAAATTATTGCATTTTCTGGTGAGAACAATAAAAATGTTATTAGCGTCGACGAGAGAATAGATTCTATTGACTATCTATATATCACGGGTCAGATAATATAAAGTTTGGAGCGATTCAGGAGGCTTCTCTCGTACAGAATAACAATGAGATAATAAATCAGGCAGAAATTTTTCCTTAAATTGCGAGCCGCCTTCTCTCTGTGCTGGGATTCTGAACTACTAGGAATTTGTAGGAAAAGTGAGGTTAAAAGCAACAAAACATACATATACACAAACATCGCTAATATGGAATATATATCTATTACACATCTTTGATACTACTCATGCTATTCGCCACAGTTTGGCTCTGCCTATAAATATTCTCAGTGAAATGCACTCGGTGTATTCTTCAGCTAGGTTTAAACACACGCACCCTGAAGACTTTATATTCAATCAGTCTGATAGTGAGGCGAGCGAGTAATCATCTATTCGCTGATTGCGTTGACGCTGACAGACACTTATCCTCTTTTCGTCAGCGCTAGAAATGCGAGTATCTGAGAAAGTTTATCTGAGGATTGCCCTACTTTTCCTCACATCACTATACTTTCAATTTTGTATATTAAAAAAATTTTATAACTTTCACAATTTGAATTACATATTTCCTTCACCATCTCTAGTATCTTTAATATCTTCTGAGGACACAGGAGCGATTTTGAATTTTCCAACTTTGTTAAAAAAATTGTTGTCCACGTTTTACCTTCACTTATATAGAGTCTGACTCTTGTCTCTCTATCAAACCTATGTTCTAATTACCACGTATTTCAGAGATGATTCCTGAGGTAATTTCTTTTCCCTCCATCTCTTTCCAGCTTTTTTATTGACGGAATATTGTAAGTTTCTTAAGAATGTTATTCCTGCTCCTTCCGAGATTTACACTAAGAAGACGCAAGAAAGGTCCCGGCGGCATTCAACTTGTGCTTCTCAAATCTTGAGTCTACATTTGTTTTTTTTCCTTGCTACTGTAATTCCATCTCTGTCTTATTTATTGCAGGTTTTGTAGTTAACCACTGTACATCCTTTAAAACTTTTCCCATTGATGTTCGTAAGGATATTTTCCATCACACTTTCTCTTCACTGTTTTATAATAAAAACAATCTGTCATTTCATCATTTTTCCACTCTTATGCCTCGCTCAATTATGATTGCACTCTTCATTTTCAAAAGAAAACTCACTACTGGTGATCTTCTTCCTGATTCTTTGTCCTCTTCCTTACTGGTGATCTTCTTTCTCTTTCTGATTCTTTGTCCTCTTCCTTACTGGTGATCTCTTTCTCTTCTTTCTGGTTCTTGGTGCTCTTCCCTTCAGCATTTTGGTAAATTTTTCGCTGTGATGCTGAGCTTACCTAAAGCATTCGATTGAGTCTGGCACAAAGCTTCGATTTCTAAACTTCCTTCTTTCGGTATCTATCCTTCTCTCTGATTTCCTTTCCGGTCGTTCTATAACAGATATTGTAGACGGCCACCGTTAATCCTTTAAATCTTTAAATGGTGGTGTTCCTCAGGGTTCTGTTCTAATCACCAGCTTTCTTCCTATTTTTTTTATTAATAACCTCCTCTTTATTACTTCATCGACTATCCACTTCTATGACCAGGACTCCACCCTTCATTACTCCATTTTGATAGAAGTCCCTCGCAATAATATTTAGCTCATGATGGGAGGGTGGTCTTAGGGGAACTAACTTCTGATCTTTCCTGAATTTCTAATGGGGCATTGAGAACATGTCTTTCTTTCCATTCCTTCAAAAACTCAGTTCCTCCATCTTTCCTCCATAATCTTCCACACAACTATAACATCCTCTTTGAAAACAAACAACTCAAACCCTTCGTCTGTCTTTAATATTCTTGGTGTTTCCTTTTCTCGTGACCTTTATTGGAAGAATCACATTACATTCTCTTCCTAAGCAAGTTTCTAAGAGGCAGGGTGGGTGTTCTGAGGCACCTTTAGATTTTCTTCACACAGACCAAGTTTGCTTTCTCTTTATAGGGGGTGTCGTTCGCCCCCTATATGGAGGATGCCTCACGCATCTTCGGGTGATTTCACTCACACAGCTCTTCTTGAAAAGTTGGAGTCTTGGGCTTTTCGTCTTACTAGCCCTTTTGCTCTCCCTAACTCTCTCTTCAGCCTCTTTCTACACGTCGAACACTCCCTTTCGAACACTCCCTTTATTTATTTTCCCAACTACCTTTGACTTACACATTTTCAAACGTCGTGTATCGGGGCACGTCGGACTTTAATTTGGATCCTCTTCGAGAACTCCCCTCAACTCTGGTGGAATTAGATAGACCTTTGACCTTTGCCCACCAGAGAATATATATATATATATATATATATATATATATTAGTATATATATATATATATATATATATATATTAATATATTTATATACATAAATATATATAATATATATATATTTCTTATTACTATATATATATATTATATATATACTATATATATATATACTCTATGAAGCAACTCTGCACATGTTGAGGTCAATAATATCATGAACTGCTCACTATAGTTACGAGTAAGAGTTCTTAGTAATATTAAGCTGACATAATTCGTTGTTGGCAATTTGTTATATCTGAACTGAGTTATTTTTTATACGTATTGAAAAACTCCATCTTAAGTGTTATGATAATAATTTTGGTGTTAGAGACTTTTTATTATAGCACAACAGATTTCGCTAGATACATTATTGGAACAAAATCTCTTCACTGAGTCACACATAACTAGTCGAAATTAATAGGGCTTATACCCTAAACCGGGAATGTCTAGAGACATTAGAAATCAGGGAAAAAAGTTTCGGTGTATGAACAGCAAACATGTGATATAATATAATACCTATTGGTGTATTGTTTAATATGTGGTATTTATACATTGTTTATGAGACAATCCATCCACTCTCTTATTATATATAGACCCCTCTTATTTAACACTAAAATTAGGTGAGATTAGATAAGAATATTATATATATAATCATAATAAAAGTAGATTTCTAATGAGGTAAATAAATATCGATAAAGTTACGTAACGTTCATCGACTAATCTATCAACTATTACAAAATAATTTAAAGAAAGATGTTTGAAAGAAAGTAATATATATACAATATATATATATATATATATATATATATATATAGATATATATATAATATATTTAGAGGTCTATAGTATTATATAAATAGGGAAGTTAAGGTATCTTAATACCGTGTCCCACATGATAAATATCAATATGAAACGATCTGTGAGCGAAAAGCAATATATCAAAAATAATAAATAACAAAATAAAACGAATGTTGTTCACTAATGTTGGCCACGTTTTAAGCACACACACTCACTGCGCGAGTTTCAAAGTGCTGCATCTAACGTACTAATCAAAACTTAAAATGAAACACAGTAATTCGACCAAAAATAGTTACAGGAAGCGAGGAATAAGAGATGTAATAACAAATAACATCTTCTAAACACGTCTCTTCCTCTCTGAGAGCAAAAAAATCCTTTAAATTATACGTATTTTATTGGTATAATCGAAGAACCAGAACACCATTTCATATGAGCGAGCGGCGTCAAATAAAAAGCCTTTTACAAAACATCAGGTCTATAGACATATTAGTTGGAGATGAAAAAACATCGGTACCAACTCGAGAATAAAAAAGATTCTTGCATAAACTCTGAAAAAAAATATTAGATATAATTCAACAATATATATGAAAGAATCAAAAAAGAATATATTTTGGATATCTGAGTCACCACTGAAAATCATATAGAAACAGAAAAATATAAATAGAGATGAACAAGACAATAAGACACATCATGCATTCACTACAATATATTCTCACTTAATACTGTATGTAATCAGACAGTATTATGGTGCAAAACTGCGTTGAAATAAATGTTAACTGAAGGTGTGTGCTAGGACGTCTGTGTGAGTTGTTGGTACACAGTGGCTTGTTCTATAAGACGATTCCAAAATGTTGGCGTGTGTTGGCGAATCGGCGTCGGTGCGCGTTTGCGTAGTATGTAGTGTGAGATGACAAAGGATGACGCTTGTCTGTTGACCATGACTGTGGTGGATAAGCGTCTAATATTCTGCTTGTGATTTGTTCGTGTAAGGGAGTGTGTGTCAGGAGAACAAAGTAAATATATTTATCGAAATCTGTCACGTGTTTGTTTTTTATGTGTAGTGTGTGTTTGGTGTGTATTCGGTGTGTGCGTTGCTGTCTGTTGCTTTGTGAGTTTGTCGTATGTTGTGCAACACTAAACTAGTGCTTCTGAATGAACATATCTCTAGAACAAATATAGGCCAAAACCTTTTATATAAATAAAAATATAGTTGCTATTTAGTATATAATATTAGCATACGAAGATAATGCACAACTTTCAATTATTCGAGAAGAAATTAATTAAAAGTTTGCTATTCACCCAAATACATAATATAAATAAATAATTTATTATTTAATCTTTATAATTTTAGATGATCACTAATATATATTAAATGAATTATAACACACTCAATGTAAAAATAAACTAATTAAATTAATAATTATTAGATTGATAATAATTAAATCAATAATAATCAATAAATAATGAATAATAAAATATAAATATATAAATTAATCCTTTTGAGAGCTTTAAAATAATAAATTACGAAGGTATATATTTAATAAATTTTGTTTACACTTATTTCTAATAATGACAAATAAAATAAATTATTTGATTTCTTAAAAGAAGTAATCATAAATAAAATAAAGAGATAAATAATAATAATTAATAAATAATAATAATAATTGATAATAATAATAATAATTAAGAATAATCATAATAAAGTAATATATAAATCATATATATTTTTAAAATAAAGTATATTTATATTCTAAAAACAAATAATAATAATCAGAACCCCTATAATAACACTAATAAATAAATAAAATAAATAATAATTGAATGATAGAAAAAAAGAAATCAAGTAGTAAAGAAATAAATTTACAACCGTAAATATACATTAAAAAATCTGTAAATATTTTAATTATATCATACCTATGGCCACAATCAAATTGGGAACTCCTAATGTAATCGAGAGAGTTCATAGAACTGATATATCAAACAACCCAAATCTTAGATGTACAATATGAATTCACTCTCCTGAAGAGATAACAGAATGGAATGCGTTATTATGCTATCCTAACAAGCACTTCTACATAGCACAAAATATTCACTCAACCAGAATCTTATTTTAAAATGAGAGAGAATTAAATTAATAATAAAATATCAAATTAATAAAATAGGTTTGTGAAATAAGATAAAAATAAAATTATAAAGGGATCATTAAATACTGCTAATCTAACTCATTTTATAAACTAGGTTCCAGTACGTAAACCACTGGGACCAGAGCCTGGTAAACCACTTTCAATCACAAATATAATTTTAATTAAAGAAATATAGAGCGAAATTTAAGGTTATTACCTATAAGGTGAACTTTATTAATGATCTAACCACAACACTTACAAGCTTCTAACTCTCATAGTTTTTTTAAAAATCCTAACGGGCTTACGCACGGAGGCCCCGGGCCTCAGGAATATAGAAAACAGTTTCCCTAATAAAATTATTTCTATCTTATTTGTAAAGGAACTTGGTAAAAGGAAAATAAAACCTTTGGAAACAAGGATTAGTTTTCATTCTACTTATATAAATCAAGTTCTATGAAATTAATACGATTTAAATAGTGCATACAAGGCAGCTACCAGTGGTTAGGCTGTAGCTGGACGGCGATTCCATGTTGGGCTCGCAAAAGTCGGAGAACGCACCGGAGACCTGGAGCCCGGTAAGGATCTTGAGCAGGAGATAGGAAGCCGCGCGACTAGAAGAGTATACTCAAGATTACCCACCTGCTCCTAATATTGCCTTCAAGTGTATGCTACCCAAAATACACACTTCAACAAAACAAACTCACTAGCTCGGCTAAACCCCATGTTTATCTAAATAATATATAACACACTATATTTATTACTGAATGGATGGTTTTACTCTATTATACATCCCTATAAAGATGAATCTCATGCACCTTATCTTCATCTAATTTTAATTCTATATTCGAGTGTCATATGTGGTAACCTCGTCAATCTTATGTCTTTTTTTAAGTAGTAAATTATGTGTACAATACATTTATTTCACATTATCTCTAATACTGGCTATGCATATACTCTTATTTTACAACAGCTTATTACACTTATTAAACCTCTCTCTTGTTCTTATGAGTATGATACGACATATGATCCATTTATTATTATAGTAAAACTTAGTAATAGTAAAATTGGTAAAATACGGTAGTGTATCAGTACTGAGGATACCCTTTTGGTTGATTTGAAGTGAAATTGCTCTTCGTATAATAAGTTCACTTAGTAATTATGCTTATAATTTATAAAAATGACTAAAATTACGCAAGGTAGCTGGCGACTTTATATAGTCAAATTATCAATGTCCTATAATAGAATTAAAATTAAATAATCAAAGAAACATAATTATAGCGACTTAAAATGAAAATTAAAAGAAAAAAGGTCTCCACAACTATACTTATATTCCTATCGGAGAGCCATTTATCTTTAACATCTTGCAATTATCGCGATTCTCAGAAAATAAAAATCCCAGTACAACTCGTAGTTACTTTGATCACTGTGAAAGCACGTCTGGATATGCACACGTTTCCATCCAAAAAACTTTTCTTCAATCTATTCCAGATTTTTATCTCCATTACCAGACTCTAACTAAAAAGAAAAAATGATATATATTATACTGAGTAAAGACGTTTAAAAATATGTAACTATTTTTCCTGAGATGGTCTTAGAACACTATTAAAAGCAAACCCGACATCTCATGTGCCGGAGCTTTCTGCATACTTGCGGAAAAAAGTCCTACTATTAAAAGACATTATAATAGTGAGGAGGTTTATGAATGTTAAGAGTTGACAGTGTTGATATGAGCGTCCCGAGTGACAATTAAAATATATAATAGAATGAAAATCATTTAATTACTCAATTTTTTAATAATGATTAGAAGTTATTTATATATATAATATTATAACACATTTTCTAACTATGGGATTATAAGATACTATATATATTCCTATTTATATGATTATATTATTCAAATAATTTCAAATACAACCTACAATTTAGCCACTTATTACTAAAGATTGCTGAGCCTTTATAATTATACAACACCTATACAGAAAAGTTATATTAATAAAAAGTTCAATACTTTCTATTGAGGTGAGCATAAATATTTATTATGAATTAATAAAGAATTAATATAATTAGAAATGCTTGAATATAGAGTATAGAATTGTAAACTTTAGTAAAGTAATCTAGTTATTTTAGCTTATTTAACTTCAATAATAATAATGATTATATTTATTGAAATATATAACGGTTATCTAAAATTACACTAAAAGATGCTCATACCATAAATTTGAATCTAGATTCGATAATCTTTTACAGTATTTTGTTTTGTTTTGGTGGCGTGATTCCCTGCTTGGTTATTTTATGTTATTTTATTTTTTAATATACTTCTTGTTTAAGAATATAAATTAAGCTAAAACAATGCCTAACTTTATGACAAGTTTTGGTTTCCTTTTGATTTTAAACAGTATCTTAATAGCTGAGAGCTCGTTTGGTGTGGAGATTTGGGGTATACCAACCGTTATGGCCATAGGGGCTTCACTATATCAAAATTTTGACAGATTTGTAGGCTGTCGATTCTCCGAATGCTGCTCTTCTACAACAGGGAGCGGGGGATGGATACCTGTTAACATTACTGGTATGTTATCTGATACTTGCTGCAAACTTGTAGGTTCTAAAACAGCTTTTATTAGGGAAAATAGGAAATAAAGAGACAATAAAAAAGCCACATGCGCGTTATCAAGACTGTCCCACTCAAACTATAGTAAATATTGTCAGCCAGTGCTTCAGTGCAACACTGCACTACCTATTACCATAGTCGTAAGTCAGTGCTATATCAGTACATTGTGGAGTCTTTGTCTAGTCCAAATATATGAAACTATTAAAACGTTTAAATCATTCAATGTAGAAAAAACTGGTATCAAACAAATTATTTAAAAGTTTTTTTTGTTTTTTTTATTATCCATTTCATACATTTTTAATTCTATTTAATAAAAATATAAAAAATAATGCTATAAAAATCATTATGAGTCTAGGCGTTCATTCCGGGTTTCGTTGTTATCGACACAGTCCATGAAGAAAACACTCAACATTTCGTTTCAAACTTCTCAATACACATCAAGTTCATCATTTTATTGTTTTTGATAGATCAATTTTTTTTTCACTAGTTATTACAGTATTTAATTTTTATTAGACAAACAAGTTACTTAAGTAATCTTTAAAAAAAAAAAAAACATCTTTTGTCAAAGACCATTTTTTTTTTTACATAAGATACGATAAAAAAATTAATATTTAGTCAATATGCAGTTTAACCTTGATAATTACTATAACTAAAAACTGGCCAATTTGGCTTAGTCAAAATAGGGCTATACTATATGATTCTAATGGATTTGTTTAGCTTCTTATGTTATATTTGTCTAAATATTTTTCTTAAAAAGTTTTTTTTAGTACAAGAAAAAAATTTCTTAAGTAAAAAAAAGTTAAGTTAGTTTTTAAGAAAATTCTTTAGTGGCCAAGCTTCTTGGAATTATCCAGAGGCTTGTCACTAAACAAATTTTCCTTTACAAAAAACTTAACAACCTTAACTTTCTGAACTTTTTTCAGAAAGAGAAAGAGCGTAGATATATAGGCATGATGCCTCCTTTTTCTTTAATCTAACCCTATAATTAATTTTTAGCTTTTATAGTCTTGACATTTTCATTAAGTGATCAGTAAATATTATAAATAACCAAGTATTACATGAGATCTGCTAATTTAGATAAACTTATTAAGATGTTTTACTCCTTGATAACTGATACTTGAACCTTTTATCGAATTTAGATTTATTAGCTTTATTATTATCTATTATATATTATTATTATTATTGATTAATTATTATTATTATTATTATTATTAGTTATTATTATTAATGAAATAATAGTTAGGTCAGTGATGGTTACAAAAGTATTTTTTGTGCTCCTCAGCAACATGCTTCACATTTATTTTAGGAGTAATATCTTTTTCGAGAAAGGCTTTAAATATAAATTTGCAGCAGCATAAATAGGAGTAAATATACGGTTTTGCAATAAGACTAAATAACAACTTTCCTTCCGTCGTAAAAAAGAATTATGAGTGGGACTGCAAAAAAAACTACAATATTTCATAATAATTAAAAATAAACTAGCCAAAGGTAGTCAAAATACCTAATCTCACTATGCATCAATTAAAAAGAATTTTGATTATTTCTTAATGTGGCAGCTGTCTGGCAACTAAAATCTTTATGCTAATATAAAGTTTTCACAGTTTATATTACTAGTTCTTTACCATATTTCTCTTCAAACGTTATCTTCTATTCGAGACTAGAGAGGAGAAGACGAGCGAGAGAGAAGGGAGGAGTGAGAGGGATGCAGACGGAGAGAGGGAGAGAGGAGGGGAGAGGAAGAGAGAGAGAAGAGAGAAGAGGAGGGGAGAGAGGAGAGAAGGAGGGAGAGACGGGCGAGATGAGACGAGAGAAGTGAGAGAGATGAGACGAGCAGCGGAGAGGGAGAGAAGGGGCTCTGATCGAGAGAGATCGAGGACGAGGAACGAGAGACGCGAGCAGAGGAGGAGAGACGGGTGAGAGAGAGGGAGAGCATCGTGAGAGAGATCGAGATGAATGAGAGAGGCAGAGAAGGAGAGAAGACGAGAGGTTGAGAAGATGAGAGAGAGATGAAGAAGAGAGACGACTGAGGAGACAGAGCAGAGAGATGTGACGAGAAGAGAGGAGAGACGAGAGAGTAGAGAGAGAGAAGAGCAGAGAGAGGAGAGAGAGAGAGAGACAAGAGAGAGAGAGAGAGAGAGAGGAGCAGAGAGAAAGAGAGAGAGAGAGAGAGACGAGAGAGAGAGAGAGAGAGGACGAGAGAGAGGAGAGAGAGAGAGACGAGAGAGACGAGACGAGAGAGAGAGGAGATAGAGAGAGAGAGAGTTGGACAGAGAGAGAGAGGAGAGAAGACAGAGAGAGACGAGAAGAGAGAGAGAGAGAGAGAAGCGAAGAGAGAGAGAGAGCGAGAGGAGAGGAGAGAGAGGAGGAAGAGCGAGAGGATGAGGAGAGAGAGAGAGAGAGAGGAGGGAGAGGAGATGAAGAAAGAGAGAGAGAGAAGAGGAGAGAGAGAGAGAGAGGAGAGAGAGAAGAGAGAGAGAGAGAAGACGATGAGAGAGAACGAGAAGGAGAGAGAGAGAGAGGAGAGAGAGAGAAGAGAGAGAGAGAGTAGAGAAGAGAGAGGAGAGAGAGAGAGACGAGAGAGAGACGAGCGAGAGAGAGACGAGAGAGAGATGAAGAGAGAGAGAAGAGAGAGAGATCGGAGAGAGAGAGAAGAGAGAGACGAGGAGGAGAGAAGCACGAGACGAGCAGAGAGAGAGAGAGAGAGAGAAGAGGAGAGAGAGAGAGAGAGAGACGAGAGAGACGAGAGAGAGAGAATTGAGAGACCAGAGACGAGAAAGAGAGAGAGAGAGAGAGAGAGAGCAGAGAGAGAGAGGATGAGAGAGCGGCAGGAGAGAGAGAGAGAGAGACGAGAGAGGAGACGAGAGAGAGAGAGAGAGACGAGGAAGGAAGAGAGAGACGAGAGAGACGAGAGAAAAGAGAGCAGAGAGAGAGGAGAGAGACGAGAGAGAGAGAGCAGAGAGAGAAGAGAGAGAGACGAGAGAGAGAGAGAGAGAGGGAGAGAGAGAGAGAGATGTTTCACTTTTTTCCAAAAAAAAACTTAAAAAAACATTTCCAAAAAAACAAAAAACAATTCTATGAATTTAATGTTGCAACAAAATAGAGTTAAATATTATTATATATATATATATATATATATATATTATCTATATATATATATATATAAATACTATATATATTATAATATTATATATATATATTATCTATATATATATTTATATATATATATATATATATACTATATTATACCGCTATATATATATAGTATATACCGTATTCATTTTTGAAAGCCTTACTAGCTCCCTTTGAACAACGATCTTCATGGACAGCACTTGGTCAAGAACATTGTTCTGAAGTCATTGAAGGCACATTTCAGCAATCGGGACCCAAAAAAAAGTAAGATTTGTACACATAATAAATTTTTCAGAGTTTGTTTTTTTAATTATAAAAATTATTTGGACTTCATGACGTGTACTATATATACCATAAATGGGCCAAAAGTGATCAAAGCTTTAAATTTCAAGTTTCAAAGTCGAAGAATCAATTAACATTACTAAATATAACTTTACTTAAAAGCCTCATGTAAGAAACGGATTGTGTAAAACAGGACAAGTTTTACCACACCTGATATTTTAAAACAAATGGTTAAAAATATCCTTAGCTGGAAACCAGTGGTCATAAGCTATTGGGTAAACGTTGATCATTGCATGTAGGTGAAAGCCACTGGTAATTGGTGTTAGGGTAATCACTATAAAAATTTAGTTCGTAGCGTAAGTGAAGAGAAAAATGAAACGATGCAAAAATGGTAATTTTAAGATATTTTTACAAGATAAATTTTAACACCTTGTTATGGATAGGCATTCTCACACCCCAAATTTGAAGAACAAAATTAGAAGTCGAATGTATCAAATTTAAAGATCAATTTTATAATTTAAAAAAATGAAGTAGTGCAGCCTACTTATGGTACTTGAACTGGTACTGTATAGGTTTAAAAGTATATTTTCGATGTAAAATACTCTATTATCGCCAAAAGCAATAAAATTTTAAGTGTTGAATTTTTTTTATATCTTTGAAAATTCTAAAAAGAAACAATAATTTTTTGTTTACCTTTTCTACTTAATTAAAGGACAATTGGTTACTGTTATGGGTATTTACTTAAAAAGAAAAAACAATATAGGTACTACAAATATAACAATTTTATGATATATAAAATAGTATACATTTAAACTGGTTCTAAAATATCATAAACTAGATAAGTTAATAAATACCTAATTAGATGTAAACTTTTACAACACACTTAAATAATTTAACAAGATCTCCAATTCCCTCCCACCTTGCATTATTCCTTCCCTGACCTGCTTAAATTTTCCTTTTAACACATTAAAACAATATCTTAAAAATCTGTATAATTTATTATCGTTATTATTGTGTTTTTACTCTATTATTATTATTTTTAAGAGATATAATAAGAACCTACTGTATCTTTATTATTTGCATCCATATTTTTCTTTTATTTCAAGTAATTTTTTTTTTAGATATGAGCCTTACTAAGCACATTTAAATATAATTTTTAACAAAATCTTAAACCACAAAAGGGGGAAAAAATGCGAGTATCAGATTTTCTTTCACCTATTTTCACTATTAAAACGTATGAAGCTCATGGTGACTCAGTGGATTAAAGTGAACCTTTTCTCGCTTTAGGATCATAATTTCTCCCTTAAGGATCGTAGATTTCCCCCTCGAATCTCAGTCTGGCTACCCTGAATGGACACTAAAATGCTGTCAGTAAGGAGCATTTTCTGTTAACTATTTAATTACAGTTATTGGTATAGTGAATCTACAAACTAATCTCACACCCACACATTCACTAAACATTAGCCAACAACTTTACAGCTTGAACAATCTACTATAACACATACTACTTATACAGTGGCTAGAATTTTGAAATGCAGTGAACTCAAAGCAGGGCATGCTATCAAGCAAGATAATCTGCACACTCTAATCCACTTTGTGGTTAAGAAATTACATATAATTCAATTTCCCTCAACTGAGAACCTACAGTGGTGGATAATGAGCCCCCAATCATAGGACTAGAGTTTCAGTGCGCTACTCAGTAATAATAATAATGAAGACGTTTTTTATCATTAAAAAAATTACTGATGATAAAGGTCAGTTTTCCTCAACAACAGCAGAGTGTTTAGCTGTATAAATTTTTATTTTATATTCCCAACTGAAAGTGTTGGTAAAAATTTGCCAGATAACTATATTTTAAAAATTTATTTTATGCTTTTTAAACCAAATTTTATACATGTACTTCTGTATAAAATAGGTTTATTAATTTTGTGCAGTATTGTTACATAACTTAAATTCACTACTGCAAATTTGTTGAGCAGTTTTGTTATTTTTTGATAGTGCATGATTATTATCATTCCTCTGGAAATAGAAAAAGAAAAATGCTACTTTTATGCTGTTGTGAGTTACAAAGCCCAGTTGAAAAATTTGAACTTTTCTTTCTCATTTTTCCTACTTTTGATAAAAACACAAAACAAGACTCTGTAAAGCTAATTCCATGGGGCTTATTGGTTCTCCTTTTTTATTATTTAGTGTATGTGAGTGGCAGTAGATATTATTTAGTTTTGCCATAAAATGTTTTATAAAAATTAAAGTTTACATTGGTTTGGTGTTAGGTATGAGATTGCCAGTTGGTGTAGATGAAAGTAAGGGAGGAAATTATCCCTTTGAAAGAGGAAACTTTGAGTTCCAATGTCATGCAGTAGCTGGTAAAAGTTACGTTAGTATAGAGTTAAGGGTAAGGAAAGCATTTTGTTGTGTATACAACTGTACATACATCAGTTGTATTTCCAAAACTGGTTTAAAAAAAATGTTAAAAATGAAGAATTTTTTAATAATAGATAACTTTATTTCCAGGATTGTTGAGCATTCTCAACATATTGAGAAAAAAGCGTGTGGAGTGGAGGAAGAGAATAAACTATTGCTGATTGAGTAATATGTGGAAAGGCTTAAAATACAAAGTGATAAAAGGTTATATTGGGAAGGAATGGGAAGCTTTTATTTTTGTAGGAAATTTATTTGAAGAGGAAGGCATTTAAAAGGTAAAAGAAGGGAGAACCAATTTTGTGCAAAGATGTGAATGTTATGAGAATTTAATAGTGAATTTGGATAAAATCCTATATACAATGGTCTTAAATGGGGCCATATTGAGTAAAAGGTGATTTTTTTGGCCTATTACTGAGGTTATACCAAGTGTCCAAGACTGAAAAGCAAGGTTTAGTATGACAGCCAAAGAAGGTATTCCCATTCGTCTGTAGTAACTTGTGTTTTGAGGAAAATTTGAAATCTACTATTGCTTTCTTGGTTCCTGTTACTCATCAATGGAGCGTAGGGCCTCTATCATGAATTGCCATCTCTGATTTTACATAACATTGGTATTAGGAACTGAGTGATTTAAGCTGTTGCGATTAGCCCAACACAACACCGCTATGGTGTTTGCCTTCCCAACCCACCAGATCTGATGCCAGGGAATCGGGAACTGAGAGCCACGCGTTGTTACCGACTGAGCACATGAGCTTGTTAGTCTACAACACAAGTGCTTTGAATTCTTGGATGCTGTTTCTATACTTTGACTTGCCAGTTTAATGAATGCTCATACTTTGTAATGTTTTAGGTTCACATTTTATTTTGTGGGTTTTATATTTTAGTTCAAGAGATTGAAATTTTGAATAAAATAAGACAAAATTGTAAAATTTGTCAGATATACATAATTATCAATTTTAGGGAAAGCAAAAGGACCAATTTTTCTGTCTTTTATCTTCATTTTATTTTCTCCTCTCCCTTCGACAGGATTCAAAAATTATTCTGAATAAAATTTTTTACAATTCAATGCCCTATTACTTAAATTGAAAGTGGATTTTTTTTTTCTGTCAAAATATTAAAAACTTAGTTTATTAAGAGTTATTTGGTCTTTTTGTCCAGTTTTTACAAATTTTAAATACAAGATGTAAATTATTCAACTAGAATTGAACAAGAATCAATACACTAAATTCTGCTGATTCAGTTAATGAAATATTTTGGTTTGGTTATTTTGATTGTATGAAGTTGCTTTCATTTAAACCATTATTTTTTGTGGAATAAAACTGATACTATTTAAAGTTTTATACTATTAGTTATTTATTATTATTATTAGTTATTATTATTATTACTTATATGTATATATTATTATATTATTATGTATCATTTAGGCTATGGTTTTAGCTGTCCATGGTCTGGACGGGAGTTGGAAAAGAATTTTGTGTATCAAAAAAAAATGGATTGCCAGAGAGCATCTAGTCAGTTAGGAGTTGAAAAGTAAATTTGTTTCACCTGCTTTGTTAAGCACTGTCCACTGTTCCTCATGAAGAACAAATCTGAATATATACGGTAAGTATTATATTATTATTATTATTATCATTATTATTATTATATGTATTATTATTATTATTAATTATGTTATTATTATCTATTATTTATTATTATTATATTATATTATGTATTTTACTATGTTAAGTGTATGTTTAAATTTAGGTTAGTTGGGTATGGATAGTGAGGATGGGAAAAAAAGGATTTGGGCAAGGAAGTTTAATAGAGCAGAAGTTTAAAGAATTTGCGTTATAAAGAAAGTATGTTAAAGAACACTTGTAAAAAGCCAGCTTGAACGTAAGCAAGATGTAAATGAGCAAAACTGCATTGCAAAGGAGGAAGCATTTGTTAGTGTTGGAAGGTAAGGTAGGAAGTAAGAGTGTCAATAGTTAATGGTGGAATGAAGAAGGTGTTGTAAGTGATTGAAATATTAAATATTAGTGTGGTAGGTCACATTTGACTATCGAATGGTATAGCGGATGAAACTAAAAGTTGGTACGTAAAAGATAAAAGACGGTAAATGAAACGTTTGGAGACAGGATTATAGAGACTTACAAGGAATTGGAAACTGAGTGCTGCTAAGGAAGTGCTATAGCGTCAACACTGTTAGATGGGAATGTTATAAAATCAATTAATTAGGGATGGGCCGCTTTTGGACTGTATGAAGTGCGACGTCTAGGAGACACTTTGTGTTGAATGCGTTGCGGCGCTAGTGATTGTGGAAGAAGAAATAGGTATTTTGGCGTTGGCTGGTGCCATAAGAGGAACTGTAGGAAACCATATTATTGGGATTTTAGTTTACTCGAGTGTTTTGTAGGAACGATATGCTGGCTGTCTACTTTGTTAAAAGATGCATCCAGCTGACTGAGGGGCTGCTTGTATGAAAGAAAGGAATGAACAGTTAGCTTGTATGCCATTTGTGGATCAAATTTTATATAAAAGCTATGTGTTAGAAGCCGTACACTGTTTTTTAGGTTTTATGGAGTTGCAAACAGGCTACAAAAGGCATTAATTAGGGAAGCGTCCCGTTTGCAGGTGTTAGGATATATGGTGTTGGCGGTAGGTTCTGAATGGAATCAAAAAGTATGTATGTCGCAGTGAAGCATATAGGGTGGAATGGGCCTTAATAGTTAATCGTGTAATGAAGCAGGATGTGTTTATGTCTCCTTGCCTTACTAATGGCTCTATTGATGGGCGTGTAAAAGAATTACAAGGTTAGACAGTGGCAGGGAAGGTGTTAGACTGATGGAGAATGTTAAGCGAGTGGAGGGTGCCCTGCGTTATTATATGCGGATGATTTCTGGATTTGTGGCGCAATCTGAGGTAAGTTTGAGAGGATGATAGAGGTGCGCAGGATATTTAATTGCGGGGTTTGAAGTAAATTCTAGACTTAGAGTAAAAGTGATGGTGGTGAGGAAGTAGAGTACACATGTGAATCATATTGAATGGTGTGAGCAAGCTGGAACAAGCTATTCTTAGTTTAAATATAGGCTAATATGTTGGATGAAGAGGGAACGGATGATGCAGAGTGCCAGTAGCGAAAGTTGTGCTATCAAGAAGGCGGCTGGTGCTAATGTAACTTTGCGCGGAATGCAGAGCGCGATAAGTCTTTGAATCCCCGCTATGGTTTTTGCCAGTGTTGGCATTGTTACCAGTGAGTAACTTATAGTAACGAAACTATATTGTGGAATAAAAGGCATAGGTCTTAAGGTGCGTAGTGTTCAGATGGACTCTTATGGGCTTGTTAAATGTGAGAAGAGTTGATAAAATGAGACCGAATGATCGTGTTAGTGGATGTGTGGTGTGGAAGAAAGGCGCTTGAATGTGAGAATAAATGAGCGATATATTTAAGATGGTTTGATCATTGGAAAGGATTTATGATAGGCTCGGTTGGTTAACGTGGATGTACCAGAGAGTGAGTGTGCTTGGGACATTCAACCGGCTGGGGACCTAAGGAAAGTAGATTGCACGTGACTAAAGGAACGTGTCTGAGGAAAGTATGTGATAGTGGTTCAGGCGAGAACGACATGGTATAATAGAATGAATGACGGAGTTGTTGTGAAGCGAACATGCGTTGTGGTGCTTGTCCCAGGGGGCTTAACCATAACATTGCGGGCGTATACCACAGTGGCTCTGCCGCAGGGTTTTGTGATGCCATATAAGGGTGATTTTGGCTGCGTAGGATCGGTATTGTAAGGGTGTGAAGGCGACTTTCCCTTGGCGACTTACGCTCATGTTCTCACTCGGCTCTTCTTTTCGTCTGGTGCATGTTGAGCACACTGCCACCATCTGGGGACATGTTTACATAGAAGAAAGAAACGAAAAAATATTATCTTTAGTATTAAGTAATACTTATTTTATTTAGATACCATTTTAGTTTGTTTTTCTCAAAAATTGAGTCAGACATTAAATATAGAACAATAGAAAAGCATTTTTTTATTTCGTTTGAACATTTATTGTCCTAATCCGGTTATTTTAATTGCTTAATACGTTTAGCAAATAAATGATGATCTCTAAGAGGTTATCCTCTCTCCGTTAGAGAATCTCTTCTCTCTCTTCTCTCT
>JABUQX010123389.1:0-16135 GCA_015478945.1 Trachelipus rathkii
ATTCTTCCTTCCAAACAAGTTGGAATTCAAAAAAAAAAAAAAAGATTCGTAACTTCCTGAATCTTCACCCGTTCATCCACATTTGTGTAACTCAAACTTCCAGGTTGAAATTAAAACCATTACATCCTCAGTGGATACTTGACTAGAACCCACATATTCCGAACAGGATCTCTGCATAAATTGCAGGTACGACTCGTAGTGTTGAAAGCCTGCTGATTTGATGTCACTTAGTACAACGGAGATGAGACCTAGAGCTCGTTGATAGACGAGCAGCATGTAGGAGGGGCCAGGAGTCACGGAGGAATACACATAAACCCGATCCGGGAGTTTCGGTGTGGGTGCGCGCAAAATTTGAGCAACTGTGAGAGAAGAGAGAGAGAGATTAGGGACAGACACAATCAGAGATTGTGAAGCAGAGAAGTCTGGGTCTGAATCACTTACGAGTCCAACAGAGCGGGCCGTATGTACTTAGGCATTCACTATGCTCGAGGGGCAGACGGTTCTACAATCGTGTGTGAGCGGGCGGAGAGAGAGAGAATTATCCCGAGGCAGTTGACAGGACGAAGGAAAGATTTTTATTTGTTCAGGAGTGACTTAATACGTGTCGAGGGGATTTAGAGAGAGCTATTTATTGGGAGAGCTACCATAGAGTCCCTTATGTACATCACAATTATAAAGTTATTGTCAACTAGGGCAATTTAATTAATATTTATTCAATAAAACATCATATTCATTTTTGAAAACTAACCCAAAAATCAGTCTGCCCTCTTTCCCCTCATTTTTTCCTATAAGAAGGCTTCTGGTCTCATTCTAATAATGTTTCTGACCTCCTGCATAGTGCTTAACCGCCAAGTCATTTTCTTGCCCTGTTTTCTGAGTTTGGTGATCTGGTATGTTTTGAATTTGGTTTGGTTTTTAATAATTTATTTTTTCCACACGACAAGAAAACTTTTACACTCGGCGTCAATAATTTATTTTGAATATTTTTAAAAATTTGTCACAAATATTATTTAAGTTTCAATCGTTTTTTACTTTTTTCATTTTATTATGAATTTCAAAGTTTTAATTTTCTTTTATAAATTTTATGAAGACTGTCACTTGAATTTATAAGTTTTATATTTAGTTCCAAACTTTAATTTTTTTTCTCGATCAATGTTTCTTTCTTGGTGTTTTCCCCAGCATTTTTTTTAATAACCTCTCTCACGAGATTTAGCTCCGGGGCTAAAAATATAAAATTTTGTGCTTCAGATTTGTTGGTCGAACTTTTTTATATTTTTAATTATGATATGTATTTTCTTTCAAACTCTGTTGATCGTTTACCTCTAGTGTTCCATTTGTTTTAAATTCGTATCTAAACCTTTAAATGTAAGTCTTCTATTTTTATTTTGGTGAATATTTCCGGCTTTTCTTTTTTAAGCTTATGTACGCGATATTTCCCTTGCAGTTTTAAGAGAAAGGACCTAAATTTTAATTATCATAAAGAACCAAACAATATGCATTAACTTTATGTTTAACAAAGACTAATAATACCGCTGCTATTCAGTATATTTAACATTTTAAGACAAATATATTATAAACATTACACTTCCCACTCTACGGCTACATTTCAGCCACCTTGAATTTCAAGTTTGTTTTTATTTGTAAAAATCGTTTTTATTATTATTTGGGTCATGTTTTTTTTACTTGTTATAATTTTTCATCGGACCAAAAAGAAGTTATATTTATTTTACATTTTAGTTTTAGTTCATGGTCACCATTAAACATATTAATTTTCAATATCACCTTTGTTTAAAATTTTATTATCTTAAAGCACTTGCTCAAGTAAACCTTAATTTTCAAGTGGCATATTTTTGTATGAAATTTTTAAGCATAAAAAAAAAATTAGTTTAAAATTTAATTACTTTTTACTAATTTGAAGTTTATAGATGAAATAAAATTTTAAATTTTATTCTAAGTGTCATATTTTTTGTAAGAAAATTATAGATTAACTTTTTGAATTTGAAATTCAATGTATCTTCATCAGAAAAAGACAATAAATTTTAACTGTTAAAATTGTTATTACTTTGGTCGAAAATTTTTAACGCAACTTTGTTCATTTTAACCTTGTCATTATCTTCATGTCATATTTTAAAAATCTTTTCACAATATGCTAAATGTATTTTTATTATGTCTGCCCGGCTTTGGATTCTTTTACTTATATTATTTGTATTTTTATTTTTAGCACCTAATCCATATACGAAGTTTGGACACTAAAGAAAGTGTCCTGCATATCGCGTGCGTGATTAAAAAAAAATTCAAAGCGGTAAAATTAAGAAATACATTTTAGCATATTGTGAAAAAGATAGATTTTTAAATATGACATGAAATATGACAAGGTTAAATTGAACAAAAGTTCTTAAAAATTTTTCGATAAAGATATTAAAATTTAAAAGTTCATTTGAATCTTTTCTTGATGAAGAAATACATGAATTTCAAATTAAAAAGTTAAAACATTTTCTGCAAAAAAAAAATATGACTTACTTGAGCCATAAATTTAAATTTTTAATAACTCTAAACTTTTAAACCTTTCTAGTCAAAATGATAAAATTTATAGCGCTAATACTTCTTTTTTAGATTTCGATTTTAATATTCCTTTAATTCAGTTTCATGGTTTGAAACTTTTTAAGCCCGAAGATAGAAAAGTAGTCATGGCTGTTCAAATCTACCTCTAAGGAACCCGTCCACCTATAAGCGCGTTACATTTCCAGAGAACCAATTTGACACACAAAAGGTTAAAGCAGTAGATATGAACAAAGTCTTACGCATTTGCAGAACCATATTCACGCGCATTTTAGATTGGAAGAATGGCAATGGTTATCTCTTACCAAAGCTCCTTTATCTCCCCAATCTTTTATTAAAACTTTTGGGTCTGTGACTGACTCTGAAACCGGTCATGAGGGCACAGCAGTTGCACAGATTGACAACAGAAACAGATTTCAACTCAACAGCGAGGTGCATATGCAGCGTTTTAAAATTGGAAAAGGGATCTCTGGCAGCTAATACAAATGGTGATGTAAACTATGGTGATGTTTGTTTTGAGAGATTTTCCGCAAGTACTTATTGAGTTGGATTTTGATAATAATTCATGACAGGGGTAGGAGTAATGGCCCTTGCGCTTTGCGTGGCAAGTATTGCACAAAGTGAAGCAGTTTAGGAGATAGAGTGAAAAGTGGGTATATATTATATGGCTTGGTATTATTAGTAGTAGGTAGTTCCACGAAGCTACATTTGGAAAGCAGATGGCTCTCGCGCCAGAGCACTGCAGTAATATTACATGAGTTTAGCCATGATCCCGGCAGGTTGGGGCGGACGCGCGCGGTGGCGGGGTGGATTGGACCATGCCCGGGGATCGGTTGGACATATAGCCCCAATGTGAGCAGCTTGGCAGATATAAGAGCAGCGGAGTGAGGGTTGAAACCACCGCCAATGTTTCAGAACAAATATAGTTAAGAGAATAATGGTATAAAAGTAGAAGGAAGCTTTAACGCTGAAGAGATTTCAGTGCTCTGGCTGAAGCCAATTTTGCTCGTTTACCTTAACTTTCTAGAGCTCAATTCTTCTAACTATCCGCATGATTTCCTTATTTCTACCTCTTGTTTTAATAACTCTTTTGGCCTGTAATATCGCTACTTGAATATTTATTTAGCACTTTAAGTCTATCCTCCCAAATTATCTACTTTCTCTCAACATGATTTGCAATCTTTAAAGCCTCTATCTGGTAGATCAAAAGGTAGGGCACTCACCCTCATTCTCTTGTTAATATTTCTGAATCTTTTATCAATTTTAATGAAGCAATATTACCTACTTCTCAACATTTAATTATTTTTTGAAACAATGAAAATAATGAACAAATGAAAACCTCTAATGCAAATAACAACGTTGCACATTCAACTTTGCGGCAACGATTTTTTGAGGAGCTCAAGAGCCGTCGGCTCCCAAAAACATACATATATGGGAATGTCGCCGCTCCACTCTCCGCCATAGGCATACCTGAACTCTACACACTTATTATATGGAAAAAAATCAGCCAACATTGCCCCAAGATAGGCATTTCGTATTTTTCCTTATGGACTACACTCCACAAGAATTCGCTTCGCAGTGGTAAAATTTCAACTAAAAACCATGGGAATTTACAAATCTTTCTTTCATTTCGCTAATAGAAGGTCTGGCAAACAACTGCGGAGAAAACCTTCTTTATCCAGAAATCCGGTTTTGCCCCCGCACCGCGTGCCCGATTGGGATGTGATGTTGAAACAATGACATCAAAGATAAGCTCTAATGCATCACGCTAAACCTATTCTCTTGATAATATGAATTCAAATGAGTTTGGAAAAAACTTTTGACAAATGTAATCATTAATACTCAAAACACTCTAATATTTTAGCTCATAATGTACGCTTGATAGAAATTTTAACACAAATTTCCAGCATGTTTTTCAAGGGGTAGAAAATTCTCTGATACCAAACAGAATGGTTAGCATACCTGGGTCTGAAAATGGTATCGCAAATATAAATACAAAGGTAATTAAAGATAGTCCTAAAAGTAGCATGTTTTCTCAGGAATATTTATTAAATGGGAAACTTATAGGGGACTCTCCTCCTCACGCTGTAGGCAACACTGAGGCTTGCATTGATATAGATGATTTAGATATTGGCAACGCGAACGCCCATAGCGGGAACTTAAATTTAGGTAGTGTTAATATTGTAGAAAATGGAAATGGCAAAGCAAATGCCAAGGCTCTATTTCCCAAAAAGATAAATAGTAGCACAAACGCTTTTAGATGGGTTAATAGCCATGCTCATGACACTGCTTCATCTTTTTGTAGTTCTCCAGTGATTGAATCTTTCTTACCTTTGCCCACCGCTAAAGTGAAAACTCTTTCTACTCTTCAGCATGCTCCTTATTTTCCTCCAGTTCGCATTAAAGAACAATGTTTAGCACATTCACAAAGTAAAGCTCTAGACTTAGCGTTTAAAGTTCCATATAACACTGAGCTTTTCCCAACACTCATTAGAGCTCTAACTTCTTCTCCTCCTTTGAAATTTTCATTGGAATCCGAGCCTATTTCGTTGCATATTACTGCGTTTCCTATATGATAGCCTCATTCTCAGGAAACCACTATCACGTTCTCTATGGTGATCAACCCCACCAGTTTTCTTTAATGATCATATGTTGATCCCTCCTCATCCTACTTCTACACGAATTTTCTTAATTTTTTTTCGCTTTTCTGCCCCAGCATCATATTTTCACACGCCACACTTGTCACATCTCTTTTTTTTTTAAATTTCTCACTTCTCCGCTTTTCCAAATAATACTTCCACCGCACCTACGTGCATTTCGCATTCAGATTCTTACCTTTTCCTTTCTCTCGCTGGAACAAAACTTTCCAAATACCCTCTTCACAAATCATATCTTCTCCACGCATTCTACACAAAAATTAGCTTCTCCTTTCTCTCACAACAGTAACTTCCCCACTCTTAGTTCATGTCAACGTTCTTCACAGAGTTCAAACTGAAACGTTACACACACGCCTCATTTTCATATGTGTATAAACTCAAAAGACCACTCACATTATCCTTCTATTTTCCTTCCTCCCACAGGAACATTTGTACATTTTCACAACCACTAAAGCATTGTTAAAATTTTCTTTTTTAAAGTGCCACCGGCCGACCCTTTATTACATTTATTTATATCAATGTAAAAATAAAAAGACATATTAGAAAAGACATTTCAAACATGTACAATATGAAACTGTAAACACATTTTCATTAGATAACATTAAAAAGAAAATTTTATAACAAGTTAATGTCAAGATCACTTACTGCATGTGCGTCTTGATCGGTTGCAGTAGCGCGGGCATTTCCATACCATGTGCGGACCAAGTGTTGGGGGGGTTGGATCATGGCCTGGCGGCGGTGCTTCGGCAGTGTATGCGAGGTTGAAGCAAAGAATGTCGAAGATGCTGATAGCTTTGACGGAAGATAATGAACTGGTGTTGACAGGTAGCGTCAAGGGAATTAAAATGCACATAATTATTAATGCTATTGCATACATCTTAAACTTGAACACTCACAATAATCTCTGTACACAGATACACTGTTAACATCTAGTTTCTCATTATGCATTTGATGCACTCTTAAACGAAACTCTCAACTGTTCCCAACTAACTTCTTATTCTTACTACTCTACATTTTGAACCTATAAAAAATTTTTTCCTGGTCCTTTATTCACGTAGATAATCCCTCATCCTCTCAACTATTTTTTTTCTCAAAGAAACTCCCTATGATATATACAACCTTTAAATTCTCCTTACGTTCGGTTTCTCCTTAACCCAGTTACCAAAAGTAATCTATAACGCTTGAACTCTATTCTCAATTTTTGCAATAAACAACACCACTCATTGCAATTATAATCCTTATCCTTATAAAACATCCTATACTCATGAAGCAGGAAATCAAACCTTACTTTCCTTTCCTTCCCTAATGGTAGCTTCTATCTCATGTCCCAGGTACTAACCCAGATTAATCATCAGTAATTTATTTTTCCTTCCTCAAAGGTTGCACTCTAGTATCAAAATATCCTTTCCATTCTTCCTTCCAAACAAGTTGGAATTCAAAAAAAAAAAAAGATTCGTAACTTCCTGAATCTTCACCCGTTCATCCACATTTGTGTAACTTCTCAAACTTCCAGGTTGAAATTAAAACCATTACATCCTCAGTGGGATACTTGACTAGAACCCACATATTCAAAATCCTCCCTGCATAAAATTGCATACCTCAATTCACCACACCCCACAACAAAGACCTCTTTCTAAAATTATCTAAAAGATATTATTTCATAAATAAGAGGCTCCTCTTCAATAAATTTTATCTTTTCAGACCAAAATTTCTTTTTTTCTCCAAATCTTTGACTCCAAAAAAATCTTTTTACCACACTGCTCTTTTATCAAAATTTGTTTGTGCTGCAATTAATATATTTATTCAGTAAACATCCATTATCATTATCATTTTTGAAACTAACCCCAATCAGTCTCCCCTCTTTCACCCCTCTTTTTTTCATAAGAGGCTCTGGTTCGTTTCTAAAAAATGTATTCACGGCTCCCCTAGTGCTACCCGTAGGGAATCATTTTCACTTTCCTCAGTTTGTCTGGTAAAGTTTTTTGATTTGTTTGGTTTTATAATTTATTTCTACGCGACGAACTTTTTTACTCAGGTCGTAAAATTGTTACCCGATTTTTTTAAGGTGTCCACAAAATAATATTTAAGTTTCACTCGATTTTTTCCTTTAATTTTAATTCGAGATTTCATGTTTATTTCCTTTATAAAATTATTTTTTAACCAATGAGATTTGAAATATAAGTTTTATAATTTGTTTAAACTTTTATATTTTTTTTTTTTTTCTCGATAATTTTTTTTTCTATGTGTTTTTTCCAACATTTTTTTAATAACCTCTCTCCCGAGATTTAGTTCAAGTAAAATATAAAATTTTTTTATTAAGCTTCAGTTTATTCCCAGGTTTTTTTTATTTTTTTTTATTATGTATGTATTTTCTTTCACTTGTGATCGTCTTACCTAGTTCATTTTTTTAAATTCGTATCTAAACTTTTAATGTAGTCTTTTTTTTTATTTTTTGGTGAACTTTTTGTGTGTGATATTTCCCTTTACAGGTCTTAAAGAGGAAAGGACCTAGAACCCACAATTAGTCATAAGAACAAAATAATGAATGCTATGTTAACAAATAATAATACCGCTTGCTATTGGAATTTAAATTTTAAACATAATATATAACATACACTTCCTCTACACTACATTTCAGCCACCTGAATTTCAATTTATTTTATTTGTAAAATGTTTTTTATAAATATCTTTGTTTCCATTTTTCACGAATTAATTTTTCATCGGACCAAGAAGTTATATTTATTTTAAATTTAGTTATATTCATTCACGTTAACATTTTGCACAAAATTAAACCACCTTTGTTTAAATTTTATTATCTTAAAACACTTTGCTCCAGTAAACCTTTGAAAATGCAAAACTTCACGTCCTGAAATTTTACAAAAAAAAAAATTAGTTTAAAATTCTTTTTTTATAATGCTCAGTTTATAGAATGGAAATAAATTTTAAATTTTTTAATTCTAAGTGTCATATTTTTTTAGAAAATTTGTTTTAACTTTTTTTTATTTAAGAGGATTCATGTATTTCTTGAGAAGATCAAAAGACACGAAATTTTAGCACTAAAATTTTATTACTTTGTCCGAGAATTACCCCAAGAACTTTTGTTCAGAGATTTGGCCTTGTCATATTTCATGTGTCATATTTAAAAATCTTTTTCACAATAATGTTTAAATGTATTTTTTTATATGTCTGCCCACTTTGGAATTTATTTATTTTAGTATTTTTCATTTTTTATTTTTTGGGCACCTAACCTGAGTTGTCTAATTTTGAACCTAACATTTCCGTTGATGATTTGGTATAATAACCTGTGTATTGACGATTAGCATATTCGTGGGAATTGACTAACTAAACTCCTATAGAGATAACAAAACAAGACAAATTTAATTCTTTATTGGTGAAAAAGAACCATCAATTTCAGTCAAGACCAAATGAAACCTTAAAACAAAAATTTAAGGTGACAATTCTATTGAGCATTACTAAAAAATTAAACAATTTCAGACAAAATATGCATACATCAAAAACAAGAATTTTTCATAAACAAAGGCAATTTAATATTAACGTGAATAATGCAAGGTAAAAAACAAATGCTAACTAACTGATCTGATGTCTAAGCAAAAATGAATAGACAAAACATTTAATAAAACAGTGTGTAATTGTGGAAATCGGAAGTCTATATGTTAAAATTCAATTCTCGCTGCTTTGTTGTCGCTATTCGTTAACTTTATGGGATTATCATTTTTTGATTCTTGTGTTAATAAAAGACATAAAATAAAAAAAAAAAGACAAGTTTAGACTCAAATCAGTGGAAACAATCTGAACAATACATACATAAAGTCTGAAGCCTAAAATTGCAAATTCATCTGGCAAATAAAAACACCGAGAAGTCAATAAAGAAGAGCAACTAATATTATTGTGAACGAAATAAAATGTCTTCACGTTTCCAGTCAAACAAAACAGCTCGTGAAAAAGAATGAACGACGTGCCTCAGGATCATGCAGACGAAACCATCTATTTCAAAGGATGTACTTCGCCAACAAAATTTTTTTCTTTATTGAGTGATTTAAAGGTTTGAGCGGGTATAAAGAGAAGAGCTTCCTCTTGCTTCACAATTTTTTATTACACAATTTTATTATACCAAAATCATCAAGCGAATGTTGGATTTCAATTCTTGAATTACAACTCTAGTTTAAGGTGCCTAGGTAGAAGAGGTGACTAAAAATAAAATAAAATAATAAATAAAAATTCCAACACCTAACATATAAAAATACATTTTAGCATATTGTGAAAAATTTTTTAAATATGACATGAAGTATCATAATAGTTAAGTCTGAACAAAGTTCTTAAAATTTTGACAAAGTATTAAAATTTAAAGGGATTAAAATTTATCTTTTCTTGATGAGAAGAAATACATGAACAAATTAAAAGTTAAAACAAATTTTCTAACTAAAAAAATATGACACTTAGAATAATAAATTTAAATTTTTTAATAACTCATGCCTTCCTAGTCAAAATGATAAAATTTATAGCGCTAATACTTCTTTTTTAGATTTCGATTTTAATGACTCCGCCCAGTCAGGTTTTGATGAAGCACTTTTTTTACGCCCGAAGATAGAAAAGTAGTCATGACACAAAGTTTCAATCTACCTCTGGGAACCCAAAAGTCCACTTCTATTGAGCAGTCACAGTTTCCAGAGAGGGCACAATTTAAGCATAAAAAAATTAAAGCAGTGAACAAAGTCTGCATTTGCAGAACACCTTCACGCATTTTTCGATTGAAAGTCTTGTATGGATTCTTCTCTTACAAAAGCTCCTTTATATACAAATCTTTATTAAAACTTTGAATTAATGATGACTCTGGAAACAGATTAAGACAGCAAGATTTTCAGATTGACAGCAGAGAAACAGATTTCAACTCCAACAGCGAGTGCATGTCGCCAGCAGTTACAGTGGAAAAGGGACCTGGCTAATACAAATGGTGATGCAACTACGGTGATGTTTGTGCAGAGATGATGCGCCAAGTACTTATTAGGTGGATTTTGAGAATAATATTCACTTGACGGAGTGCAGAATGTGGCCTTTTTTACTTCGTAATGATATTGCACAAAGTGAAGCACAGTTAGGAGATACATTTGAGAAAGTTATATTATATGTTAGCAGTGATAGTAATAGTGGTAGTTCCACAAACACATTTGGGAAAGCAGATGGCTCGGCGCCCATAGAGCACTTGCAAGTAATAATGGTTGGCACTATGATCAACTTGAGTCAGAGCAGACACTGAGGGTGAAAAGCAGCAAGGGAGGTAAGATTGGATATGCCAGAGGGATCCAGTGAGTTATATGGCAAATATTGAGCAACCCCAGCCAGATATATAGAGCATAGGAGTGAGGGTTAGTACACTTAGTATTTTACAGACAGGCGATATAGTTAAGAGGAATAATGGTATAAGTAGAAGAGCTTTAACACACACTAGAAAAGATTTCATATAAAAATATATTGGAAATGAATTGAAATAAAAATATAGGTGTAACTTTCTAGAGCTCAATTCTTCTAACTATCCGCATGATTTCCTTATTTCCACCTCTTGTTTTAATAATGTTTTACCTTTTAAGCCTCATAATATCTCTCCTTCTTTTGAATATTTACTTAGTACTTTAAGTCTATCTCCCAAATTAACTACTTTCTCTCAACATGATTTGCAATCTTTAAAAGCCTCCTATCTCAGTGATCAAAAGGTATCGCAGGGCACTAACCCTCATTCTCTTGTTAATATTTCTGAATCTTTTATCAATTTTAATGAAGCAATATTACCTACTTCTCAACATTTACCTGGTAATCGCGGCTTTCTCCGGTCACCAAGCCGAACAAATGAAAACCTGTGCCAATAACAGATTGCACATTCAACTTTCGCGTTTTGAGGAAACTCAAGAGCGGTGACTCCCAAAACACTTTATATATGAGATTATCGCACTCCCTCCTCCACGCTTTCCATAGCCTTTACAACCACACACTTGGTATCGCCAGAAAATCAGCAACATTTGCCCCAAGATAGGCATTTTCAATGTTTTTCATATGGACACTCCACAAAATTCCTTCGCGGTGGTGCAAATTGCTTCCTAGAAACCATCACTCAGGGGCCTGATCGCTCTTTCAATTTTAACATCAGAGAATCTAATGAAACAGCTGGAAAACTTCTTTTACTCCAAGAAATCAGGGACTGCACCCACACCTTCGCACATCCCCAGTGGGATAAATGTTCGCCCTTCCGTAAAGCTGACACACTTGTCAAAGATAGCTCTAATGCATGCGCTAAACCTATTTCTCTTGATAATATAAATTCAAATGGGGTTAAAAATTTTTTTGCATGACGAATATAATGTTAATACTCCCAAACACACTAATAGTTTAGCTCCTATTATACGCTTCGACAGGGATTTTCATAAAAATTTAAAGCATGATTTTTAAGGGGTAGAAAATTCTCTTATACCAAACAGAATGGTTAAGCATACCTGCCAGATCTGAAAATGGTATGTAAAATATAAATACAAAGGTAATTAAAGATAGTCCTAAAAGTAGCATGTTTTTCTCAGGAATGTTTGTGTCAAATGAGGCTTCAGGGGACTCTCCTCCTCACGCTGTAGGCAACACTGAGGCTTGCATTGATATAGATGATTTAGATATTGGCAACGCGAATGCCCATAGCGAGAAGTAAAGCTGGATGAAATAGTAGTAGAAAATGGAAATGGCAGAAGCCGATACCAAGGCTCTATTTCCCAAAAGGGCCGTAGTAGCACAAAACTGGCAGACCGGATTTAATAGCCATCACTCAAACTTTTGCTGTAACCTTTTAGTAGTTCTCCAGAGATTCAATCTTTCATACCTCTGCCAAATGTTAATGGGAAAACTCTTTCTACTCTTCAGCATGCTCGTTATTTTCCTCCAGTTCGCATTAAAGAACAATGTTTAGCACATTCACAAAGTAAAGCTCTAGACTTAGCGTTTAAAGTTCCATATAACACTGAGCTTTTCCCAACACTCATTAGAGCTCTAACTTCTTCTCCTCCTTTGAAATTTTCATTGGAATCCGAGCCTATTTCGTTGCATACGTTTCCTATATGATAACCTCATTCTCAGGAAACCACTATCGCGTTCTCTATGGTGATCAACCCCACCAGTTTTCTTTAATGATCATATGTTGATCCCTCCTCATCCTACTTCTACACGAATTTTCTTAATTTTCCATTTCATAAGAAAATTCCAGCATCATATTTTCACACGCCACACTTGTCACATCTCTTTTTTTTTAAATTTCTCACTTCTCCGCTTTTCCAAATAATACTTCCACCGCACCTACGTGCATTTCGCATTCAGATTCTTACCTTTTCCTTTCTCTCGCTGGAACAAAACTTTCCAAATACCCTCTTCACAAATCATATCTTCTCCACGCATTCTACACAAAAATTAGCTTCTCCTTTCTCTCACAACAGTAACTTCCCCACTCTTAGTTCATGTCAACGTTCTTCACAGAGTTCAAACTGAAACGTTACACACACGCCTCATTTTCATATGTGTATAAACTCAAAAGACCACTCACATTATCCTTCTATTTTCCTTCCTCCCACAGGAACATTTGTACATTTTCACAACCACTAAAGCATTGTTAAAATTTTCTTTTTTAAAGTGCCACCGGCCGACCCTTTATTACATTTATTTATATCAATGTAAAAATAAAAAGACATATTAGAAAAGACATTTCAAACATGTACAATATGAAACTGTAAACACATTTTCATTAGATAACATTAAAAAGAAAATTTTATAACAAGTTAATGTCAAGATCACTTATTTTATATGCATCTTAAATCAATATACAACCCTTTTCTCATAAAAATTTTTCTTCTCCCTATCTTCACAGACAAAAATGTTAAGAAATTGGATCCTCTTCTTTACCTTGATACTAACAATCTTCTCACTGAAATTAGAAAACAAAATATCAAAATACTAATACTTTAACAGAAAAAAAAATAATAATTTTTTAAAGTGTTAACCAAATATATCAAAAATTAAAATGCACACTAATTATTAATGCTATTGCATACATCTTAAACTTGAACACTTACAATAATCTCTGTACACAGATACACTGTTAACATCTAGTTTCTCATTATGCATTTGATGCACTCTTAAACGAAACTCTCAACTGTTCCCAACTAACTTCTTATTCTTACTACTCTACATTTTGAACCTATAAATTTTTTTCCTGGTCCTTTATTCACGTAGATAATCCCTCATCCTCTCAACTATTTTTTTTTTTCTCAAAGAAACTCCCTATGATATATACAACCTTTAAATTCTCCTTACGTTCGGTTTCTCCTTAACCCAGTTACCAAAAATAATCTATAACGCTTGAACTCTATTCTCAATTTTTGCAATAAACAACACCACTCATTGCAATTATAATCCTTATCCTTATAAAACATCCTATACTCATGAAGCAGGAAATCAAACCTTACTTTCCTTTCCTTCCCTAATGGTAGCTTCTATCTCATGTCCCAGGTATTATCTCCAGTAATTTATTTTACCTTCCTCAAGGTTGCACTCTAGTATCAGATAGATACATCTGCAGATATCCTTTCCATTCTTCCTTCCAAACAGGACAGATTAAGATTGATGGCTTCCTGAAGCTTCACGGGACAAATCACATTTTGTGTAACTTCTCCAGAGCTTCCGAGGTTGAAATTAAAACCATCATATCCTCAGTGGGATACTTCATTAGAACCCATATTCAAGATCCTCTGCATAAAATTGCATACCCTCGATTTTCCTTTTTTTTTTTCCGCGACCGGGGACCTCTTTCACCAGGCTATCTATAAAATTTCTTCGAACAATAAAATAGAATATCTATTTTGTTCTTCTTCATTCTCAAATTTTATCTTTTCCAAGATAAAATTTCTTACCCCTCCTCCAGCTCAAAATCTTTACCATAACCGATGTGCTTTTGTATCAAATTTAATTGTCACTTCTGATTAATATATTTATTCAGTAAACATCCATTATCATTTTTGAAACTAACTTGTCTATCTTTCTTTCCACCTCTTTTTTTTTATTTTTAAGAAGGCTCTGGTTCATTCTAAAATTGTATTCTGATCCTGATGTGACAAGTCTATTTTTCTTCCTTTTTCCTCAGTTTGTGATCTGAGTAAGTTTAGTTGTTTGGTTTATAAAATTTTAATGTAACTGTCATGTACTTAAGCCATCTTAAGCAATCCCCACACCGACCGTTTCTTATTCGTCCAGCAACTAATTTTTCATCCCCCAATAGATTCACATTTTTCATTTTATTCCTGAATTTGAAAGTTTTATTTCCTTTACTAAAATTTTATGAAACAATGAGATTTGATTTTTATAGTTTTACATAATTTAATTCAAACTTTACATATTTTTTTTTTCTCGATATTTCAAAAGTTATGTGTCTAAGAATTGTTAATAACCTCTCTGACCCGCTTTAAGTAACTAAAATATAAATTTTATCGCTTCTAATTGTATTCGGTCACTATTTTATATATGTCAGCCCCTCTTTCCTGGCAATCCATCTTAGTTCCATTTTCGTCAATATCGCTTTTATGCTAGTCTTTTTTTTCATTTTTTTGTTTGAATATTTCTGGCTTTTCTTTTTTACAAGCTTTACGCGATATTTCCCTTGCAGTCTTAAGAGAAAGGACCTAAATTTTAATTGATCATAAGAACCAAAATGATAACTATGTTAACAAATAATGTACCGCTTTGCTATTGGATTTAAATTTTTTGAAGCATAATATACTGCTTTTACCATCTACTTTCACATTTCGGCCACCTGGTTCAGAGATTTGTTTTGTTGTAAAAATGTTTTCATATCTTGGCTCCATTTTAGCGAGATTAATTTCATGGGATAAAGTTATATTTATTTTTAGGCTAGTTATATTCATTCACGTTAACATTTAAATTTTTCAATGACCTTTGTTTACCTATTATTTGCTTTAAAAGTTTGGTCAAGTAAACCTTAAATTTTGATGTATGCATATTTTTTGTCTGAAATTTTTTACAAAAAAAAAAAAATTAGTTTAACCTTGTAATAGCATGCTCAATTTATAGAATGATAATAATTTTATATTTCTTGCTTTCTATTTAGCTATTTTTTTTTTTTAAAGAAATTTGTTTTTAAGTGTTTCAGACACTCAATGTTTGTCATTGTCAAGAAAGACACTAAATTTTAACTTCATTTCCCAGTACTTTGTCGTAAATTTTTAAGAACTTTTGTTCAATTTAACCTTGTCATATTTCATGCATATTTAAAATCTTTTTTTCTATTTATGCTAAAATG
Source organism: Trachelipus rathkii (assembly GCA_015478945.1). Classification (NCBI taxonomy): domain Eukaryota; kingdom Metazoa; phylum Arthropoda; class Malacostraca; order Isopoda; family Trachelipodidae; genus Trachelipus; species Trachelipus rathkii. Next base: position 15,571 of record JABUQX010123389.1, read on the forward strand.
TATTTTTATATGTCTGCCCGCTTTCATTTCTTTTATTTTACATTATTTTATTTTATTTTTTTGGGCACCTTCTTCACTGGGCGCCTAACCTGGGGTTAACGCAATGTTGGTGGCAACTGGTCAGTTAAGACGTTCTGACCTTAATAAAATTGTAATGTCAAAATTGTGGAAGCAACCAGATAATGTCTTATCCACCTGGCCCTAAACTTTTAAATCTCAAGCCCACAGAAAAAAATTGCACGTTTAATTTGAGAATAATATATATATGTATATACTTATATATACTATATATATATATATATCTATATATATATGCTATCTTCTTCTTTAATCCTACACTCTTTCTTAATAATAATAATAATAATATGATATCTTACGTCTTATATATATATATATATATATATAACCTTCTTCATCACCTCTATATATATATATATATATATATGTATAATAATATATATATATCTGTATATACTCTCTATATATATATGTATATATATATATATATGCTCTAATATAATATGTATATATATATGTAATAATATATATCTATATATATATACCA
>JABUQX010123390.1:0-7500 GCA_015478945.1 Trachelipus rathkii
CCATTCGCAACGTGATAGTATATTATACATATTTTTATTGGCGTTTTGGCTTTTTTAGGTTTAGAGGGTTGCACGGTTGGTAGTCGGTTGTTGATGTTTGAGTTTTTAGTTATCATTTTTTACTGGGTATTTTGCACTTAAGGTATTTTTTTAGGCTTTTGATATTTGTGGGTATTTTTTGTCCGATATTTTTTGGTTTTGGTTTTTGGAGTTTTGGGATTTATTGAGCTTTTGATCTAGTGGGTATATTGGCTGGTAATTTTTGTATCTCATTGGTCTTTGGTTACATTGGAGGTATTTTTGTAATTTGGTCTTATGGGTTATTTGGTGCAGTAATTTTGATGTGCTAAGTCTTTTGTTCTATTGTTGTGTATGTTCTTTTACCTATATGATGCGGTGGCACTACTTTTTTATAGATTATTTGTTTAATATTTTTTCTTTTATGCACTTATTATTCTATATCTTAGTATATGTCTATTGGTGTTGTCCTATTTTAGTAGGTTTTTTTGTTTATTTTAGGGATTGCTTTTTGTGTTTATTGTGTTTGCATGATTTTATATGTGTTTGAGCTTGTTTGGTGGTATTATTATATGACTATAATCGTTTAAATTGATAGTTGGACACCACTTGTGGCTTATGTGGTACGGTCATAGCCCGTGCGTTTTGTGCATGTTTGTTTAGGTTTTTGGTATTGTGGTTGCAGGTGTGAGGTGGTAGAGTGGGCTGTGTGGTGGTGGTGTTGATTTGCGTGGTGATAGTGAGGAGTGGTGTGTGCTGAGTGGCCTTTTTGTTTTTGGCTGATTTGTGTAGTAGTATTGGTTTCTGGTATAGTGGGTGTTGGTGTTTATTATTGTGATGTTTCTATGGTTTTTCTATGTGTTTTATCAGAATTTCTGATTGCGTTTTACTTGTTTGTCTCTAGCGAGCGGTGTAGCATTAGACTGCTATCTTTGGCTTATTTTGGTGGGCACTCTTTGTGGCGTTTTTTGTGGGATCTTTGTTTCATTGGCGTGCTTACATCTTTGGATTTTATTGTTATTGAATGCTGGGGAGAGTAGGATGAGGGGAGGTGGCGGCGCGCATGATCATTTTATTTTGTCATTTTCTTTTTTTTTATGTTGAGCATTTATTATTATATTTTGGTTGTTATTATGTATTTTTATTTTATTTTCTTTTTTTTTTTTTTTTATTTTTGTTGTTATTGTTGTGTTGTGAGTCCGGTAGTGTGTTTACTTTTTTTTTTTGTCGAATTTTTTATTACTTTTAGCCGTTTTCAGTTCTCGGTGTTATGGGGGTTACGTTGTTTGTTTTGCTTAATACGCTTTTACATGTTTCTATGTTGCTTTTGTTTTGATTGGTTTTTTTTTGATTTGCTTTCTATTTATTTTTCAGGTTCGTGTGAGGTGTTTTTAGGGGGATTGTATTTGTTTTGTTGTTTGTTTTGGTTTGTTTTTATTGTTATTATGTTTTTGCTTGCTTCTCTTTGTTTTTTTGTTCTCATATTATTATTTCATAATTGGAGGGTCAGTTATGATGTGTGTACCTTATGGGGTGGTTGTATGTTGTTTTCCTGCGTATTTATAATTTAGCGTGGTGTTCATATTGAATTTCTCAGATTTAATTTTTATTGCTTTCCTTGTTTTCTCTTTCCTTGCAAAGTCACTTTCGTTCAATGAGTACATTAATGCTATTGTCTGTTTTTTTTTCTTTATGTTTTGCTTATATTTGTATTTTATTTTTATTATTTACTTTTATTTTTTTCATTTTTTTTTTTTTTTATTTTTTTTATTTTATTATATATTATTACTTGTGATCATTCTTTAGTCCATCATTGTATTTATTGCGCAATTTCCGAAATCAGCCAAACACTTACGATAATCACAATTCTACTAAACTTCATGCGCTTTCTAATAGCATGGTACAACTCATTTCATTCTAATAATTACTGTTGTGTTTGTTTTAACAATTAACCTTTGTTGTTGTTGTTGTTTATACATTCGATTACTTTTTTTTATTAACTTATGTTATTATGTATAATTTATTAATATTATTATTATTATTATTATTATCTAATCATTAGTTATTATCTATTATTTACTTATTAACTTATTATTAATTATGTTATTATTTTTAGTTATTATTTATTATTTATTATTATGTATATTACATTTATTTATTATTATTATTATTTATTATTACTTATTATTATATTTTAATTATAATTTAATTATAATTATTATTTATTATTTATCTATATCTATATATTATTAATATCACTTTACTCTATTATTCTGATGTAATCTCCTATTTATTATTTTGATTTTATTTAGTTCATTACTTATATCATTTTCCATACTATTAACATTATTCCATTAATATTATTATATTATTATTATTATTATTATTATTATTATTTCTCCTTTAATGAAAGATTCTAATTGAAAGATTTTGGCGATATATCTTACAAAAGTCTTAATATAATATGGAGATTGGTACTGAACTATACTAATAAGATAGATTGACTTTGGAAATGTACTAAACAGAAATCGATTTATATTGAATTGTACCAAAGAGGGAGATTGGTACTGAGATGTGCTGAAGAGGGAGAGTGATATGTACTTAATTGTTTTAAAGAGTGAAAGTGTCCTTGAAATGTACTAAAAATATAGAATTTTGTTTATACTGAATTTCACTTAAAGGGTTTTGACTCAAATGTACTAAAGAGGGAGATTTGTTTATGTACTTAATTGCTCTAAAGAGTGAAAATGACCTTGAAATGTACTAAAAAGAAATTTCTTATACTTAATTGTACTAAAGGCGGAGTTTGGACCTGAAATTTACTAAAGCGATATTGTTTTGTTCTGGATTGTACTAAAGAGGGAATTTAATTCCGAAATGTACTAATTAGGGATTTTCACTTTAAAATGTACTAAAAAAGAGAAATTGATGAGATTGGATTTTGGCTATCTGAATATATACCTAAAATTAGAATTATTTCAGTTAATATTTTCTGTATATCCGGACGATTTGATACTTTATTGTAGCCTTTGTACTATCAACGATGGAGGACAGAAGTAACCCGATTGTCCTTGAAATGTACTAACACAGTAATTGTCGTATTTTGAATTCTAGTAACTAAAGGAAGTTGGTACAGTGCAGAAATTTATGCAAACTGAAATAGTTGCATTACTGAAATGTACTAAGGATTGAGATTTGTACTAAAAGGTATTAAAGAGATAAATTGACAAAGAGTGATGTACTAACGCGACTACGCGAGAGACTAATTTATATTAAATTGTACACAAGTGTTAGATTGATACTGAAATCTACTACTAACTCACTACTACTACTAACTAGCTACTAACTACGCATGCTTCAGACTTAAATATCGTACTTTTCCTTAGTGAGGCGAATCAGAATTGTCCACTTTTATAATTTTTTGTTTTTCTATTAATAGTACATTTATGCTAATAAATTTATAATATTATATATATTATATAATATTATATATAGTATTATTTATATAATTTTATATGATATTATATATATTATATATGTATATTAACTATATATATATATATATATATATAATACTATATACATATAGTTATTTATATATAAATTCTCTTACTTATATATATAGTATACAGTATTTGGGGAGGGAGGTATTTCTTGCTGGTCTCATTTATTATCACGAGTGTTACATCGTTCTAGGATGTGGAGACAGTTTCATGTCATTATTTTATGAATGATTACCAGATTTATTATTAAATCCTGGTTTTCTCTCTATAGAATCTTTTGAGGGGAATCTAATTATTCTTGAATTTATGGCATATACAATCTTTGTGAACAAGAATATTATTTTTTTATGCAAGAATTCTGAAAACAAGAAACCATTATTTTTTTGGACATCGTGGAGTATTTATATTTATGAAACGTGGATCTTTGTGTATTATTTACCCCCGTGAGTCGTCTTGGATTCATCCTTCTAGGGTAATAAAGTAAATGCCTTGAAATGAGCGAATAGATTATAAAAAGGAAAACTCTATTTAGATCAATAATAATAAAAATAATAATAATGAATTATAATATATATAATTATAATAATAATCATAATGTGATATAATAATTAGTAATGAATAATTTAATAATAATAGATAATAATGAATTAATAAGTAATATTAATGGTTATGGTATATTTTGAGTTGTCTTTTTGAAATTATATATATACTATATATTTATTTATTATCATATATAATGTTATATATATATATATATTTATATATATATATAATTATATTATATAAATAATACATATATATATATATATAATATATATATATATATATATATATATATATAGTATATATATATATATATATATATATATATAATATATATATATTTATATAATATATATATTTAACTTTTTTCAGGTATGTATCATATAAAACTTCTGAAAGACAAAATTGTTGCTGCTTTTAAGGTTTAGAAGATGTTTTGGTAACCTGGTATGTATTAATCAGTCTCTCTCTCTCTCTCTCTCTCTCTCTCTCTCTCTCTCTCTCTCCCTCTCTCTCTCCACTCCCTCACTCACTCCCTCACTCCCTCACTCACTCACTCACTCACCTTCTCTCCTCCTCTTCTCTCCTCACTCTCCTCTCTCTCTCTCTCTCACTGCTACGTCACCACTCACTCACATCACTCACTCCTCACTTCACTCCTCACTCACTCACTTTCTCTCTTTCTCTCTCTCTCTCATCTCTCTCTTCATCTCTCTCTCTCCTCTCTCTCTCTCTCTCTCTCTCTCTCTCTCTCTCTCTCTCTCTCTCTCTCTCTCTCTCAATTGATAGATTAAATTAAATTTGCCATTCCTTTTTAATATTATTTTTTTTTAGTTTGAGGAAATTTTTTTTCTGGTATGGGGTGCTGTATGTCCTCGGGCACTTAAATGCACGAGTGTGTGTATCTCATTCAAAATAATAAAGATCGATGCAATGATTAGAGTATGTACCACTCTTTTGGGTCACTTAAAAAATGTCTTTTTTTTTAGTTTAGGCTTATATAACGTATTGTTTGACATTTTTATGTAAATTGTGTGGGGTCCTTCAGAGGATGATTTGGACATTTTGGTGAATATATTATTAGGGCCCAGATAGGGGCAGATATACACACTCTGATCTTGAAAAAGATATGCTATTCCCCAAGGTTGTTTTAAAGTATATTTTCATGTTAATATATTGGGAATCTTTATTGTAATTCCAAAATATGTTAGAAATTTGATCTGAGTTTGATTAGGGTATATATATATATATATATATATTATATACATGTATATATTATAAATCTATTTATTTATCTATAATCTATATATAATATATATATATATATATATATGTAATATTATATATATAGATATATACATATAAGTTTGATTAGGGTATATATATATATATATATATATATATATATATATTAGGGTGGGCAAAGGACAAAGGCCTCCCTAATTTTATCCGAGTTTATTTTAAAGGCCGACATTCCCCGATACACGGGGTTTGAAAGTGTCTAAGTCAAAGGTGGTTGGGAAAATGGGTAAAGAGGAGTGTATTCCAGACTTTACCAGTGTAGTAGTTCATGTAAGGTTGAGCATAGTGGTTAAACCTGAGGTGAGGGAGTTGGATAAAGAAAGGATACATATAGGTTCAAAATGGTATATGTATGATTTTGTATGTATTCTAATTATGCATCGTGTATCTAACTTCAGGTTAGGGTTTAGTCATCGTACCCGTGCGGTGCGGTGAGATGCTTGACCAAACCTGCTTCAGATATCTTCTGTTTTTGATATGGATACTCCTCCACGCTAGGACAGATGTGAATGGAGATGCTCTGAGTGTTTGAATGAATTTGAATATATACGGGTGCCAATGTTATATTCTTACAATCTATATAACATGTATGCATGTATGTATGTATGTATGTATGTATGTATGTATGTATGTATGTGTGTTTTTGGTGTGTTTGTGTTTTGCTATCGAGTTGATGATAATGAACAGAATTGTGACAATATGAACTCTGGTTTTTATTTGTTTCTTTTATTTAAAGGGATGCAATATTAATATACATTGCTTATAGATAGAAAGAAATTAGTTGTGGAGATTTATTCCAGTTTGGAAAGTTCTGAACACCGAAACCGGTTTTTTTTTTTCTTTAAATTTAATATTGTGTATTTATTTTATTTAATTCTCTATTTTTTATTTTTTTTATTTTCATTGATTTTTTTATTTATTTATTTTATTTATGTATTTATTTATTTATTTATTTATTTAGACCAATTTACATTTATTACTTTGTTTTCCGAATCTATTACATGTGATCTTTATTGCCGAAATTATTATTATTATTATTATTATTATTATTATTATTATTATTATTATTATTATTATTATTATTATTATTATTATTATTATTATTCTTATTATTATCATTATCATTATCATTATCATTATCATTATCATTATCATTATCATTATCATTATCATTATCATTATCATTATTATTGTATTATTTATTATTATTTTATTAAAAAAAGTTTTAAGATAAATTTTTATTATTAAAGTTTAGTGATTTATCTCGCTTATTATTATTATTTTGATTATTATTTATTATTATTATTATTATTATTATTATTATTATTATTATTATTATTATTATTATTATTATTATTATTATTATTATTATTATTATTATTTTGATTATTATTATTATTTTGATTATTATTATTATTATTATTATTATTATTATTATTATTATTATTATTATTATTATTATTATTATTAGCAGCGTAGCTAAGTCATATCAAGCCCTCGTATATATACTTTGTATTAATTATTCTGCTAAGTCCTATCAACGTCGTTGACAAAAGCCTTCATTTAATTAGCCCTTAATACGTGTCCCCCTGATTGCGTCCTTTTCATATAAGCTGGGTACCAGATATTATTTCTTTAATTATCTTTTATTAATTGAACCAAATTAGTGGGGGGTGGGAGGCGGCTAAATGTTGTTTAGACAGGTTATTATACAGTTTTTTTGTTATATCAGTATGAGTTTTCCTTTCCTATATCTTTTATCTATTCCTAATCATGGTACCCTTGATAGTTCCATACCTGCAGACACTCCTCTTCCCTACTGTTCCTTCAAGGGTTCTGAGTAATAAACATGACTAATGCTGATAATATAATCGTTGATAAAGTGTAGGATATGCGTGGGCGTAGTCGGCTGGTTCTGTCTGGTAATTGTTTGGCGATAGAGTCTGATGGCTTGGAATGGGGAGTTTTATAAGGGCATATAGGTGATATTCTTGCTCCTTCTTTTGGAGGATAGGATATGCGTGGGCGTAGGGTGAGGTTGGATGGAAGTTTAGGGCGAAGTTATATTCGCTCCCTTGAATAAGATATGCGTGGGCGTAGGGTGAGGTTGGAGGGGAGTTTTGGTTGAGTCCAA
>JABUQX010123390.1:12500-15492 GCA_015478945.1 Trachelipus rathkii
TGGGTGGAAAAGTGATGCTCCAATTATTATTATTATTATTATTATTATTAATTAATTATTAATTATGATATTATATATATATATACTATAATATATATTATATAATATATATATATATAATATATATATATATATATTAAATAAATATATATATATATATATATATATATATATATATATAGAGAGAGAGAGAGAGAGAGAGAAGAGAGAGAGAGAGAGAGAGAGAGAGAGAGAGAGAGAGAGGAGAGAGAGAGAGAGGAGAGAGAGAGAGAGAGAGAGAGAGAGAGAGAGAGAGAGAGAGAGAGAGAGAGAGAGAGAGAGAGAGAGAGAGAGGAGAGAGAGAGAGAGAAGAGAGAGAGAGAGCAAGAGATGAGAGTGGAATATTTTAAGAGAAGAGAGAGAGAGAAGGACAGCATTTGATTCAATCATGGTGGCTAGAAATTTCAAAGAAAAAGAAAATTACGATTTTGGATTTTAAAAATGTAAAATTATTATAAAGTGATCTTACCAGTTTTCATTCTTAGTATTTATTAATTATTATTATTATTATTTATTATTATTATTATTATTATTATTAATTATTATTATTATTAATAATTATTATTATTATTATTAAACACTTTAGTACTAATTCTTAGAAAATATATATATATATATATAATATAATATATATAGATATATATATATATATATATATATATATATATAATATAATAAGAATATACTAATATTATATATATATATATATGATTATATATATATATATATATATATATATATATACGATGTCTGTCTGAAAAGTATTCGAATATTTGCCTGGGAAATAAATGTTACGAACATGGTGAGGTTCATTGCCCAAACCCCCTTCTAAATAAGGCTCTCGGACTACAACACAATTAGTACAACGAATTCGCTATTGATTGAAGCATTTCTTGAATGCCTTTGTTGGAATGGTCTTCAACTCTACTGTCGCGTTGCGAATAATATATTCTCGGTTGTCGAATTAGGTGTCTTTCATTGGAGATTTGAGCTTCTGGCATAGCCATAAGTCACAGGGAGCCATTTCCGGAAAGTAAGGTGCCTGACGAACGATTGGAATGCCTTTCTGGCCATTAAATCTTGGATCAGAAGCGTAAATGAGCCGTTGCGTTATCGCGATGCAGTGTCCACTTTTTGTGATGACCACAAATCCTGTCGTTTGCGAGGAACTGCATTACAGAGTCGACGGAGGACGTCACGATAATACTCTTTAGTCAATGTCTGTCCTTCAGGCTCATATTCGTGATGCACGTTGCCACGAGAATCGAAAAAGCAAACAGAATTACCTTGATTTTGCACATCACCTGTCTTGCCTTCCTGGGTCTCGGCGAGGTTAATTGCTTCCAATGTGATGACTGGACTTTGGTTTTTGGGTCATACGGTCATACCCATACACCCAGATTTCATCTTTAGTTATCATGGTTTTGATATATATATATATATATATATATATATATATATTATATATATATATATATATATATATATAATATATAAATATATATATTATATGATAATATATACTATATAGGGTATATATATATTACTATATATTATTGTACCATTGTTTTTTTAAGGTGAAATTTCATTTAGTATTTAAAGAGTGTATATTACAAATTAAAAATTGTTTCTCACAAGACATCATTTAAATCATTATAGTGATTACGTGTTGCTTATTGTTTAAAAAAAGGGAAAAAAAGTTTATTATTTTTTTCCACTGATTTTCTCATTTTTTTTCTGGGTTTCTTTTTTGGAGGTCGGGGTCGTGGGGATGCGGGGTGGGGGTGGGGAGTGGGGGTGGGGGTGGGGAGTGGTTTTAAAGAGATAAATGGGAACGCATTTAATGTTGTTTTTTATTGTTTTTTGTTGTTGTTGTTTTTTCAATTTGAGTTTTTATATAATTATATATGTTGTCTTTTTGTTTATTATTATTATTATTATTATTATTATTATTATTATTATTATTATTATTATTATTATTATTATTATTATTATTATTATTATTATTATTATTATTATTATTATTATTATTATTATTATTATTTTTTTATTATTATTTCAAACACTCAAGACATGAATTTCTTACCTTGTGATAGAATAAAATTTAACATTTAATAAATATTTAATAATAATAATAATAATAATAATAATAATAATAATAATAATAATAATAATAATAATAATAATAATAGATAATGATAATGAAAAAAATTAAATAATAATATATGAATACATAATAATAATGAATAATAATAATAATAATAATAATAATACATAAGTTATTTTAACTGATATAAAGAAGTACTTTGACTTTGGTTAAAGTTATTTTTTTTTTTTTTTTTTGTCGTTGATTATATTTGTGTGTTTGCTAATTAACGTGTCTCAACGATATCGCGACTGAGTTGCATGACATATGGTTAATTTTTGATCCATCGTCCGAACTTATTAGGTAGCAGTTACCTGGAAAAGTTAGGGCTATGCCCTTGATATGGGAACTTTAATAATAATATATAGTATTATATAAATAGAAATACCTAAGCTTTGATATATGTCTTTATTTAAAGATATGTAGATATAATATATATATATATATATATATATATAATATTATATATTATACTATATATATATATATAGTATCTAAATCATATTATATATATTATAATATATTATATATAATATATGATTAAATACTGAAATGAAACCAACAGCAACAACAACCAACGTATTGTAATTTTTGTATTTCCGTTTAAATATGTTTTAAAATCAGAAAAAAATGGAAACGAAATCGTAAAATGTACAAAATGATACGTGATCTCTTTAGCCAATTATTTGTTTTTAACAAATTGTTTAATTACAAATTTTTTTTTTTTATTTTTTTTTTTTTTTTAAATAATAAATTATCATTTTAATTTTTGCCTTTGTCAATCAAGTTCTCAAAAACGTCGCTTTG
>JABUQX010123391.1:0-26361 GCA_015478945.1 Trachelipus rathkii
ATGGCTAGGAAAGCTATGTCCTTATTGATGGGTATCATTGTGTTGTATAGTTGAACTATGTGGTTTTTGTTAGATTCTCCTTTATCATGGGTAAATAGTGTGATGGAGAATTTCTGGGGTGAAGCTGACAAACTGTTATTGGTGAGCATATATATATGAGAAGGTATATATGATACAGAGCAGGGAGCTCGAGCCGGCGGGGGACAGAGCACAAAAACTTATATGTATATATATATATATATATATATATATATAAATATATATAAATAAAATTTGTTGAATTTTTCTTTTCTTTTTTACAGACATATGAACTTAAACGAATAGGTGGAAAAAACATGAGGTCAATGGTATTCAACTTGTTGTATGCCACAATTTCCAATGCAGTAGCTATAGAATATAGTTGGGTTGGAGGAAAAAGAAGAAACCTTTTTCAGGAATTAAACTAGCGGAGGTTTTTCAAGGTAAAAACTTTAAATTTTTTAAATGTAAATTAAGTTTTGTATGTGCTACTTTAAGTTCTTATATTCTATCTCTTGTACAGCACCAGCAATACGTCTCAAAAAACCATCGACAAAGAGTTTGAAAGTTGGGGACAATTTATATTTGGTTATTATATATATATATATATATATATATATATATATATATATATATATATATGTTAGAGTTTTACAAGTATTTAGATAGATGTGAATCTATATATATATAAATATATATATATATATATATATGGTTATATTTGGTTTAAAACTACAAGAGTATATAGCATATATATATTATAGAGTATATATATATATATATATATATATATATATATATATATATATATATATATATATATACATTGAAACAAATGATTGAGAAAAATGAGGGAGAAGGAAGAATAAATTGTATTTAGGTTTTATGGATTTGCAAAAGGGGTATGATAATTAATAGGGAAGTTCTATGGCAGGTGTTTGTGATATATGGTATTAGTGGTAGTCTTCTGAATGCAATCAAAAGTATGTATGACAGTATGGTGAGGCGTGTGTAAGAATAAATGAAATTAAAAGTGATTGGTTTAGTATTAATAGCGGAGTGAGGCAGGTTGTGTTATGTTCCTTATTCAATTTGTATATGGATTAAGCTATGAAAGAATTAGAGTTAGTGGTATGAAATGGTGTTAGAATGATGGAGAATAGATGAGTAGAGAATGCCCTACCTATTGTAGTGGAGTTGATTTGGTTTGTATGAACTGAAAGAGAGCAGAGATTGGTGAGGATTTGGCAGGTTGTAAGAGGGCTTGAAATTAAACGTTGATAAGAGGAAGGTTATGGCTGTGAGAGAGTCCTCAGTGTTAAGTTATGTTAGATGATGAGCAGTTGGAAACATATTTAGGGTATATGTTGGTTGAGAAGAGAGCGGATGATGCAGAGTGTAGTAGGTGTTGTAATGGCTGGAAGGCTCGGTGTGAAGTTATTATGTTAGATGGTGAGCAGCTGGGAAAAGTGTTGAGGTATATGTTGGTTGAGAAGAGAGCGGATGATGCAGAGTGTAGTAGGTGTTGTGAATGGCTGGAAGGTGGTTGGTGCAATAAAACTTTGGTCTGGAATAAGAAGTATAGATCTAAGGGACCGTTTGAGTGCAAAAGTATTACATGAGGGTACGTTGTTACCTGTGTTATTGTATAGTAGTGAGACTATGGTCTGGAATAAGAAGAATAGATCTAAAGTTCAATGTGTTCAGATGGACAAACTTAGGGGCGTGCTAGGTGTGAGAAGAATTGATAAAACGAGAAATGAACGTATTGAGAGTTGTGTGGTGTTAAAGAAAGGGGTAAATGAGAGAATAAATGAAAGTAAGATAAGAGATGGTTTAATATGGAAAGATGAAGAATAATCGGTTGTCGTTATGTATAGTGGCGAGTGTGTTGGGAACCGACCGGCTGGGAGACCGAAGAAAAAGTGGATTGAGTCAGTAAAGGAATGTCTGAAGGAGAGAATGTATTACAGAGGCGAGAATAAGCGAATAGGAGTGAATGGGAGGGGTTTTGTGAGGTAATAAATAACCTGGGCAAAGGATGAAACCCTACACTGACGATTTACCATTGTTCTCACTCACTAATGGTACAGAGGTAAGTGGTATGACTTTTGTCATTTTTTTTTACTGCTTCGATGTATGTGATGTACCGAATACTCCTAGTCTTGAAAGAATATGAAGAAAGAAAGGAAGAATAGCAGAGAGCAGCAGTATATAGCATAGCAGAAGGTTGCTATATATATATATGGGTATATATATGGTATATATATATATATATATATATATATATATCATATCTATCACTCCAGCAATATAATATATTTAATTCCTACTCATCATCTTCACCACTTCCTTTCAACTTTGTCTCGGTATTAACACACCAGCATATACCTTCCCTACAATAATCAATCAACTAATTCCCCCTATAATTCCTACAATTCTATTTATCTACCTTACCCTTATATAAGGGTACTATCACTGATCTTCTCCAGTCCTTTCGGGACCTCCTCTCTCTCTCTCTTCTCTCTCTCTCTCTCTCTCTCTCTCTCTGCACACCGAAAAGCCTGCTAGTAGTAGAAGAGTATGACGTTGTGTTGAAAGAAAAAGCCACACCACAAACCACTCATTTCATTATACCTTAAAAGAAAATACGATATGAGTATTCCTTCTTCCCGACGGAAACCCCCTATACAGGGAGTAAATATATATATATATATATAGAGAGATAGTATATATATATATATATAGTAGCAGTATATATATATATATATACATATATATATATATGTTAAGGTATATATATATATATATATATATATATGACTCGCCGACTCATGCGAGAACGCTGGTTCAATCCTCCGCGTAGCTGTCTGAGTTTCATCTCTTAAAAAGAATTAAAAACCGGCTGCGAACACGTTAGAGCACCCATTTCGGGATAGCCGGCCCACGTTCACCCCAGTCCCCGTGTTAAATTTCCTATATGTGGCGCCAAAGTTGGAAAAGAAGCTATATATATATATAGAATATATATATAGTAGTTATAGCAGCAATTATTGGTATATATATATATATACATATATATATATATATATATATATATATATATATATATATATATATATATATATATATATTCAGATTTTGTACGTTATCATTATCCGAAATTGACAAATGCCGAAATTGCTGATCCCATTAAAATTTTCCTTGTGAAAGCCAAGGAGAGGATCGAGAGATCTAACAAGTAAGTTCTCAATTATCATCAATTAGCCTTAATTTGAAAGCATGAAAAGAAGTTATGAGGAAGATTATATTTTAATTTGAAAAATGTATAATTTGAATACCTTGGTTCTTGAATATTTAGTTCATTGTTTATTGCATGCAGATGATCAGTTTTTTATTGCGAATCAGAGGAAAGCCTGAGTAGATTGCTTGAGGGATTTGGCTGGGTATGTAAAAGAGAAGAGGTTTGAAAGTGAATGTGGATAAAAGTAAGTTGATAGTGATAGGTAAAAATAGGACGCCATGTAGAATTAGTTTTGGATGGTGAGCAATTGGAACAAGTACTATGCGAGTTCAAATACTTAGGTTGCATGTTCGATGAAAAGGGAACGGATGATGCTGAGTGTAGTAGGAAAGTTATTAGTGGTAGAAAAGTAGCTGGAGCGAGTAGGTCCTTGGTAAATACAAAGGGACTAAATCTTGACTGTACTAGGATTTTACATGAGAGTATGTTGTTACCTGTGTTACTCTATTTTGGTGAAAGTATGGTGTGGAATGATAGGTATAGATCAAAGGTGTAAGCTATCGAAATGGATAATCTCAGAATTGTGTTAGGTGTAAGAAGAACTTATAAAATTAGGAATAAGTTTATTCTAAGTACATGTGGTGTGTAAAAGGGTATAAATGAGAGAATTAATGAGAATATATTAAGATGGTTTGGTCATGTAGAACAAATGGATGTATAAAAGTGAGTGCGTGAAGCTTTAGAGCGGATATTTTGCTTGTGACTAACTTGCACCTACAGGGCAATGAAATGGGTGGCTGTTACTGTGGCTTTTTCTTTCGACATTTTTGTCATTTTCTTCTACTAGCTATTTTTTTATCCGGTACAGCACGTACCTTAACCCCCTTACCTTTGGAGCTAAAAGGGAAAACAAAAATGAAGATGAATTTGAATACGAATACTGAAAGAGAAAGATTGGAAGATTCAATTTACCGTATGAGTCATTAATGAATGATTTTGAAATGTAAGGTGAAATAAAATTATGATATCCACTTGACTCTTTGATGTGCACATGGATCATGTGATATATGCGTAGTTTGAAGCCGAGATGCAAGGGAAAGCATTCGATTGACCTTAAAGGAAAATAAATATATATTTCAAGCTTTTATGCAGATGACTGGAGAATATGATGTGTGTAAGGAAACGTAGATCTCATGTATATAAAGTTGATGTTGGTTCCCTTTTCTATAGGAAACGTAACGAACACCCATGCGCAGATACGCTAACTGAAGAATAAACGATTTAATCAGGGAGAATCTCGAGGATGAAGATAAGGTGGAACTTCGTGCAAAAATTGATTTTTTTTAATTAATTCATAAGAATACGTGCTAATTTCTGTAATTAATAATGTTATTCAAATTAAAAGAAAACAAAGTTTACTAATTAACAGTAGTCGATTTTATATTGCAACAAAATAATTAATTCTTCTTTCCTCTCTCTCTCTCTCTCTTTATATTATATATATATATGTTATATATATATATATATATATATTAGTTACATATATTATGGTAGAATATATATATATATATATATGAGTATATATATATATATATGTTATTATATATTTATTTATTTCCATTCCCATGTGGGGCTTTTCGTCTTGTCACTTGGACCACATTTTCCTTCTGGCCCAGAAACTTTTGACGTCCAGAGCACCCTAGAAAATGTTTATAATGGTTTCCTGGCCGCTAGTCCTGAGTTATATGTCTCAGGTAGGGGTTTCACCCTTCAGTGGAACTAGCATCTTCCATTTAGCCTCGAAACTCCTGTCTCCTCCCCAGAACTCTTCAGAAGATCGTGTGCCTTTAGGCCATAAGATTCAAAGCTGTCCTAGGAGTTCTGCACTCCATAAAAGTAAAAGCACTAGTAAGTACAGCCCCTGTCACCTGAACCAAGGGAAGAAAAGAAAGTCTTCATCCCCACTTTTGAATATCCACATTCTTGCATGGACATATTTGAATAATCCAATTGAAGAGAAATTATTTGATCATCAATAATAATAATATTACATATATATATATAGTAGTATATGTTATATATATATATATATATATATATATATATAAGAGAGAAATATATATATATATATATATATATATATAATGTGTAATTTGATTTTACAAAATTCTGTACATGCCCATAAGGATTAGATTTACACTAATTTGAGTTAATATGCGTTAATTAGATGTACGTGTTGGTTAAAGGTTATGATTGAAATTAAAGCATGTCATGATTAATAGTGAATCGTGTGTTTGAACTGATGTGTGAGCGGTGGTTTAAATTGGAAAGAGCAGAATATGAACATGAAGATCTGTTCTGCTTAACTGAGAACACTCTGTAAATCTTCCTCGAATTTGCAATGTTCTACCAGCAATGTGTGGAATGTGTGACATATGTTACCAATCTTCTCAAACGTTCTTCTGTATAACCTCCGAAAATAACAAGCAAGGTACCCTCCAATCTCTATCATTTTAACAGGCCCTCTTCTGCCATCCCAATCAATAATTCTTTTCATCACCCATTCTATATGTAGAATAAAAGACATGGAGAAATAGCACATCCTTATAAGGATGTGCTATTTCTTCATGTCTTTTATTCTATATATAGAATAGGTGATGAAAGAATTATTGATTGGGAGGGCAGAAGAGGGCCTGTTAAAATGATAGAGAGTGGAGGATACCTTGCTTGTTGTTTTTTTTGTTGTTATTTTCGGAGGTTATACAGAAGAACGTTTGAGAAGATTGGTAACATATGTCACACACATTCCACACATTGCAGGGACCATATATCAAAATATTCCCTGAACATTGTTAATATTCTAGAAACATTCTTAAAATTCAGTGGGGATGTTTCACAGAATGTTCTCAGGTAGTTAAATGAACAGATCTTTCATGTTCTAATAATATTCTTGGAACATAAGAATATTACAGGATCTTCCAAGAACATTCTCAAAATTCCTGCGGGATCTCCAAGGAACATTTTCAGGTAATACAATAGGCGGACATTTCATGTTCTAGTAACATTCTTGGAACATGATAAGAATATCACGGATCTTCCAAGAACATTCGCAATAATCCTGCGGGATGTCCAAGGAAAATTCTCAGGGAGTTAAATGAACAGATTTTTCTTGTTCTTATTACATTCTGGGGACATGATAAGAATATCACGTATCTTCCAAGAACATTCTAAATATTCCTGCGGGATGTCCAAGGAACATTCTCAGGTAATACAACAGGCGGACATTTCAAGTTCATGTAACATTCTCAGAACATAATTGGAACATTTGAGTACCTGACAGGAACATTACTAATATTCCGCGAGGATGTTTTAAGAATATTCTCAGAATATATTTGTGCTATGTGGGTAGGTTGCGAGAATAAAAACATCTGGCCACTCGTCGATCATGTCTCCAATTTCACTAATATAGAGATATATATATATATTTATATATATATATATTACATACATTATTATTGGCTATTTATATATTATTACATATATACATATTATTATTATTATTATTATTATTATATATATAAAGAAAGATAGTTATATATTAAGTTATATATATTATATTATTATTATTATTATATTAATATAAAACGTTATATTATTATTATATATTATTACATATATACATATATATATAGTATATATATATATATATATATATATATATTATTATTATATATTATATTATATATATATTATTATAGATATATATATATATATTATTATATATATTATATATAGTATATATATATATATTATTAAGCTATATATATATTATATATATATATATATAGTATATATATATATATGCTATATATATATATATATATATATATACATATATATATATATATATATATCAGCATTCTGAGCACTTCTGATATTTCTGGTCATATAGTTACCAGCACTCCAGTTATAGCTTGAACGAACTAATAAAATAAACTACTTCTGTCCCTGTTTCACACAGAGACCATAGGCAGGCACCGAAGAAAAGAAATGGGGAAATGTTCAAAGACATTGTTGCTTCTCGTTAATCAGGTCCAACATGTGAAACAGAAAGAAAGTAGTTTTCTGTGTACGGCAGCTAACACAAATTATTATCAATAAATTATCCCATCACCACTTTCATTCCTTTGTTGGAAACCTAAATCTGTTAGTTAATTATTTTTCTCATTCGTTTACTCCATTTTTCAACCCTGCAAACGATGAAGTAAGTTAATATACTGGTTTTTGCTATTTTCTATAAAATAGTTAAGGTATTATTATAATAAAGAAATGCATGTATGGATCGAATCTTTGCTCGTGAAAGTAAGCGTCCTTTTTCATTATACTTATTAGAATATATTAAACTTGTGCTATTTGTAAATTATTTTTCACCCTTTCCAAAAGATTTGAAACTGGAAGAAAATATTTAATTTGTTACATATATAATGTTAAATTTAAATTTCTTTTCTTCATACCCTTTACATCTGATGGGTTGTGTTTCAACAACTTTACTAAACAAATCCTATGTTGCTAAAAATATTTATATTCTTAATTATTTATTCTTGAAACCATTATAAATTGTACAATTTACGACATTTATAACTACAGAAAATTACCTATTAACTAAATATATTTTAGTATAGAAGCATTCATCCCGCTCCTTTGGCACCACATTGAATTTGATCAGCCGCTATCCATATTGCTTGCCGTGACGCTCCTTTGTTTTAAACAGACCAAACTCTACTTTGGGTTTATTTCGTAATTGCTCTCATTTTGATCTGGGATTTATTAGCTTCTTATTTGTTGCTATGCAAGTTCCCCTTTAACGTAATTCATTTTTATGATCATACCTACCTTTCAAACAGCTAGGATATATATCGTTAGGATATATATTTTAGTTAGCTTTTATTTTATTTTATTTTTAAGCGAAAGCATTCTTATTATTTTAGCTATCTTGCATGGTAAGTGCTAAATATTAACCCTAAACATCTTTAAAATTATTATTCTTAAAAAAAAAGTAAAGATTTTGGAAAAAGAGATTGATATTTAAAATTTCAAAAGTAATGTTCTAGCAAATTTTATGAAGTTGCTAGATCGCAACCAACTTGGGAGGTTTATTATTAATAGATACAGCTGAAAATATTATTATTTCATTTTATTATTATTTATTATATATTATTGATATATATTATTTATAGGTATATATATATATAGTATAGTATATACCTATATATATTAGTATTATTTTTATTTATTATTATTATCTATATATATTGTTATATTTTATATAATATTTTGTTTATGGCTTAATATATAGTCTTTTTATATATTCTATATAAGTTGATTTTAATTATTGTAATAGTTATATGCTATGATCATTCTATATGATTCATACGGTATTATATGATATATATATGATTATTATATATTTTATATATAGTTTTTGTATATGGTTCATTACTACTATATATATATATTATTGGGGGAGATATATAGATATATATAAGTATATTTATATATGTATTTTTATTATTAGTTTTTTAATATAATATATATATATATAGTACTATATTATTTCCTTTTATTTATTATTTACCTTAGGTATAATTATATATATATATATATCAGTATCATATATATAGTACCTATATATATATATAACTATGATATATTTATATATTATATAATAGTATATTTATGATTAACATAGATGCATATATTATAATATGATATATATATATAATATATATATATATATATATATATATATATATATATATTATTATACTTGTATACTACTTAATATATATATATATATATATATATATATATATTATAATATATATATATTATATATATATATATACTAGATAATATAGTATATATATAATATACACGTATATATATATATATATATATTATATATTATATAAATATAATATATATATAATAATACTTATATATAACTATATATATATAGGGTATATATATATATATAGTATATATAGTTTGTATGTGTGAGCATCTAATACATTTCTACTATATGTATATAGAATAAATAAAATATTTTATAATATTATATGAATTCAATGTTTATATTATACCTTATACATTATACCTTATCACGCCCTAATCACCCTCTCCAGAATGGCCACACCTCACTAAGATACCCCTCCGCCGCCGCCGCCCTGCGCCACAGATCGCTTAGGGTTGTAATTTCCCAGGTTGCTCTGGGTGATGGTTAAAATGCAACTTGTGAGTGATAATAGGCAGCAAGTTTCCAGGGGCCTAGGTGGCACCTTGTGTAGGTATTTGTAGGTAGTTTTGGTTGAAGCCTGAATCTCATTTTTGTGAAGTGATGTGCAAGTTTTGGATAGGTGGCCGCATGCTCAGCTTGGCTAAAGATGCACTGATAGTTATTGTGAAGGGAGTTAAATTCAGATACTATTTCTGGTGGGTGATCAATTAGTAAATTTTTTGGTTGTCTATTTCATAAATATTTTTCTTTTAGGTGAGTGTGTATTTGTTTGGAATATGAGGTGTTGTTTTGTGGCGGTTGGATATTACATATTATTTGTTTGTATAATATGGCTGGGGAACATGGAGGTTGTTTTAGTCTGTGATTAGTGGGGTTAGAGAATGAAGTGTGACAGGGGTGTTGTGGTGTCTGTGTTTTAGTTTAAAATTGGGTGCCTATCATTTCTAGGTGTTTGTCTATGGATAGTATCTTTGTTTCATTGTGCAAGTGTTGTTGAGGTGTTTTTGGTGCACATCCTGTTATAATTCTGAGTGCCTCCTTGTTTTGGGTTTGGAGTTTTTTCCTGTTTACCTTTGATAATAAAGGATGCTATATTGGTGAAGCTTAGTTCAATGATGGGCGGATAAATTGTTTGTATATGGTGATGGATATCAATTTGTTATTTTTGATGTTAGTGCCAACCATGGTATCAGCTCTCTTTTGAGGAATTGTTCTATATTTTCGGCTGTTTGCTGATGTTGTATGTCTATTGTGTTTTTTGAGAACAGTTAAGTGGTCCTTGTCCGTGATTCTCCTGAATTATTGAGTGTTTTGTTTAGTGGGAAATAGATGTGTTATTTAGGGAGATTTTTGGGTTGGTGGATACCTTTTTCTTTGAACTGACGGTACTGTTTTGTTGTTAGTGTACATTGAGGATTTTCGTTTGGCTGAATTGAGCTAGAATATTCATTTGTCCGTCTAACCATGTCCTGTATTGGTTGATGTGCATTCGTTGGGGTTAGAAAGGGATAGCTCTGCTTAATAAAATATCTGTGTGTGTAAGTAGTGGTAATGTCCATCAGCGGTAGGGTCGTTTATGTTTTGTGGTGGTGGTTTGTGGTTGTCGTATGATTTTCCACTGATGTGCAATATGGTTGAAGAGTGTAGGGGATAGGATGCTCCTTGGGTATCACCGTTTTTAATGTTTACTGTGGGTGTTTTCGTTGTTGTTCATCCTGTATTTGAGAGGTTCTTCCAGATAGGAAGTTTTGATAACCATTTCTTTGAGTTAGTGGGGAAGTTTGATTTTATTATGTTGTGTATTAGATTGTGTCTCGAGACTAGTGTCGAAATGTCTTTGTTTTTGTCGAGTTGCTATGAGCAAAATGTTTTATAGTGGTGGGCCTGAAAATTTAAGCCGCCTATTTAGTTGATTGTAATAACGTTTATGTGAGAGCTGTTGTGGTTGAAGGATTTTGTTGGAAGCCAATGTTGGACACTTTTTTGTGTTGGGGATGTATGTTTTATTTGTAATCTACACATGAGAGCTGGTTTCTAAGGAAGTTTTTACACAAGGTGGACTGGCATGAGATTGGGTGATAGGAAGAGGGGGATCTTTTCCTGGGTTTTAACTTTGGGATAATAATTGCTCTTTCCCTAGATGGAGGGATTGTGACATAATTTGATGGAACTGCTGTATAATATGTGTGCTAAATGAGGTAGTGTGGTATTTCCTAGGTGTTTTAACTGCAGATGTTTTGAGATGCTATCTGGGGAAGGTTTGCTGTTGAGTTTTGAGGGGTTTAATGGTGTTTTTAAATAATCTGTTGATGTTATTCTCTATTGTTCGGTTCGTGATTGTGTGTTTTATTTTCCTTAAAGGAAATTTTGATTATTGTTCTTATTTTGCTAATATGTCATTTTAAATGACTTTTATTTTCTTGAAAAATTATTTGCAAAGGGATGTTGTGGTGTTTGTTTTGTTTGTTTTGTTGTTTTGTTGTTTTTTGTTGTTTGTTGTTTTGTTTGTTTTGTTTTTTGTTGTTTTGTGTGTGTTGGGTGGGATTGAGCGTTGAGATTTTTGTTAATTCATGTGTGGGAGTTTTGTTGTTTTGTCTGCGCTGTTAACGTTTTTTATTATGTTCACATTCTATTGTTGTTTGTTTTTTTTGTTTTCTAGGTTTTTGTTAGATGGGATTTA
This sequence comes from Trachelipus rathkii, assembly GCA_015478945.1. NCBI lineage: Eukaryota > Metazoa > Arthropoda > Malacostraca > Isopoda > Trachelipodidae > Trachelipus > Trachelipus rathkii. Next base: position 11,740 of record JABUQX010123391.1, read on the forward strand.
AATTATTTTAAAAGTAAATATGTGTTTTGATTAGGGTTGTAATGGCGTGGCTAGATTATTGATTTGTGTTTAATTTGTTGGGTTTGCCGTGCTGATTTTTTGAGTAGGTCCTCAACACATTGATATATATATTATATATGCGTATATATATAATATATATATTATATAGTATATTTATATATATATATATATATTAATATAATATACGGAATGGCTTATAGTATATATATATAATATGTAATATATAAATATATATATATATTATAGTATATATTAATATAATATATACTAAGCGAGGTAGTAATCAGGAGAGGACGTCAAGAGCCAGCCAAAGGATGGCCTGCGAGCCGAATCTATCAGTGAATGAGACTGAGTATGGGAAACACGGTGTTGTTTTTTTACCGATAAAGGTAATCTGGGTTTCTGTTATTTTAATTCGCGTATTATTTTTTTATTTTTATTTATCTTTTTATTTTTATTTTTTATTTATGTATTATTATTAATTATTATTATTGATTAGTTATTATTATTAATTATGTATTATTTCTATAGTTCTATGTATATATATTGATTATTTATTATTGTATCTATTATTAATTTTATTTATATTATATTCTATGTATTGTGCTATTTTCATTTTTGTTTAGGTTATCTTGTATTTTTATATTCTTTCTGTGTCAGCTTTCGGTTTCCTGTATCGCAGTGCCGCTGCCGCTGCCGCATGCAGCAAGCCAGTCACTGTTGCAGGGTGCGGTAAACGTCGCGCGGCGCGCGGCACCAGTACGCCGACGCGACCGGGTTCAGCGTCCGTTCCAGTTCCGGATAGCGATTTGTGGTTGATTCTGTTTTCGGTTTTCATGATCTCTGTAGAAGTTCTTCTTCTCTTTTCTTTACTTTCTTCTTCTGTCTTCTTGTGCATACTTCTCGTTTTCTTGAATTCAGGTTCGTTCATTTGCTTCTTCTTTCTTACTTCTTCTCTCTTCTAATTTCCATTTAACTTGTTCTTACATCTGCCAACCATCCCTCTTTATCACTTTTGTAATTTCTCTCTTCTATTCTCCTTCTTCTTGTTTTACTCTCTTTTCTTTTCTCTGTTTCCCTTTCTTCTTCTTCTTCTTCTTGTTTCTCTCCTTGTTCTTTCTTGTTTGCTTCTTTCTTCTTATTCTTCTTTTCTTCGTCGTGGACTGTTCTTCTTCCTTCCTTTTATTGTTGCAAGGAACTGCTTGCTTTATAAGCATCAAATCTTCATCGAATTTTCGATGGTTTAAGTATTTTATTATATTATTCATTTTTATTATATATTTTTTTGTTTTATTCTCTTTGCAGTATCTTTAATTTTTCATTGATGTAATTTATTATTAATGGTATTATCTATTTATATATTAATTATTATGAATATATAATTGTATTATTATTAATGTTATTACTTCTATTGTAGATTAATAATTCTATAACAATTACCTAGAGTAGTAATCTTCGTTATTTTGATTTTTCTCAAATGTGAGGTGTAGTATTGATTTTTATTTTTACTTAGTGACTTAAAATCCTACAGGATACAAGGATACGTATTACTTTTATTTTTTATTTTGTTTCGTCTATATTATAGTATATATCATATATATCTATATTATATATATTATATAGTACGTATATATATATTATTATATATATAAGTATACTATATATTATGAGTATTGTATATATATACTATACTTATAGTATAATATATATATCTATATTATATATATATTAATTGTAACAGCTATTACATTTGCAATGTATTATAGAGGTATACAGAATTAGTCGTATGAGATGAGAGTATATACCTATATTATATATATAATACTATAATAAGTATAGTACTATATATATATAATATATACTACTGACTTATATATATATATATAATATTACTTATATATATATATAATATATTATATAGGTTATTAGCTTTTGCCAAGTATAGTGAGGTGTATATTAGTATTTGTATTTAGATCAGTAGTATATGTTGATCACCGGAGGGTAGTCAGGACTTACTGCATGGCCACCGCTACTGCAATTGACGTTCCGTGGACTGCCGCCCGCTGGTGTGACTACTCGCCCTCATCTAACAGACGTTGGTTAGGCTAGTTTATCGGTATCTTGGAGGATGCTATACATGAATACTAGTGTTATGTAATATATATATACGTAGTATGGTGGCGTTACGGCGTTTGTTAACGATGCGCGAGCGTCAATAGTAGTTAGGATATTAGGATATATTACCCGGTGGATCACCGCTTATATCCTTACCTGAATGAATATAGTAATGCTCAGTATAGGTAAGTATCTGCAGGTAATACAATAATAGGATTGATATTGCTAATTTCGTAAGTCTCTAATTAAATACAAACCGGATATATATATCTATCTGTATTTTTGTGTTATATTCTATATGCTTTGTCTTTTATCCGTTATACAGGCTTATATGATATATATGTGATATTATCCTAGGTATAAGTGTCATTCTGAGTCCAGTTTTATATGTAGATAATTATAATAGTAGCGAATCGTATTAGTACTTTATAAACCGGTAGGGATGGTGGAGGCAATGATATAGACCATATTTATCATATAGTTCTTTCGTGAGTATGATAGGTATATCATACTAGCTCTAATATACTATAGGTATGACTATATTAGTGGGTAGTATATATATTATATCCGAGGTGTTAAGTATGTATAGTAGTTACTAATGTAAATTCGGTAAGTGCTGTAATATATATATTTATAATATATACAAGTAAATATGATAGAGGTATATGGCAGATATATTATAATCACTAGTATATATGGATAGTACAGTCTGACAGTATGTCACGGTAATGGATGATAAGTAATACTGGTTCATCACCGGTAACGGGAGCTGAACAGACGCTTACATATCGCGTACACCGGCAGCGTGCAAGCCGTCCGCCATTGGTGTGACTAGGACTGCCCTATCTGCACAGTGGTTAGAGGGTTATGGCGGGTATCTAGGGTAAAATTTTTTTTAGACTTCTGGAGCATACAATGTTACTAGCCCGTGGGTGGTCGGGAGCGTGCCTGCGGTGGGTAAGACTGTGCGTTCATAGAATGAGAGCTGGTTCCTACGTCAGGGTGGGCAGTGTACGGGCCGGTAAGGACGTGACGCCGCGCTGGTTAAGAAGAGAAAAATCGAATAGGGTGTTGTCGCGTGAGAACGCGCCTGGTAACGATTCTGGATGAGACGGATTCGGGAGTCGGGAATGTTTCTTAGGCCACGGAATGGAGGGCCACTGTGGTATCGGATTGTGACCGAAGGCGGCCGGGCTCGGATGTCGGAGGAGGGTGTGCTCCGGGCACCGGTGCTGGGGAGCCTCGAACGGAGCCGAGGTAATAAACATCGCCTTCGTTATTAACACAATGTGTGGTGGGTCACTTCAACTATGTTATGCACGAGACCTCGTAAGATTCTCTCGAATAGTGTATGGGTTATTTATCGGTTAGTCCCGTATGTAGGGTGTATAGGTGGGGGATCAGTCTAAGATCCTCCCTCACGTCAGAGGAGGGGTCCCGACTGCTAATAAAGACACAGAGTGGCAAAACAGAGAGGCTGATTGAGAGGAATAACGGGTAAGAAGGATGAAGGGATAAGAATTAACGGAATGCGAAGAGTGAGAAAGAGTCTGACAGTCAGCATGAGTATGCGTTGTGGCGCGGTTAGTTAACAGCCACAGACGCGCGGGTGCATGTTCCGGTTGCGGCTCCGTGCCTGAGATTTGGTTCACAAGAAACGCACATGGATAATTGACGATAGAGCGGAGTCGGAAGGACATGGTAAATTGTCAGCCTTCCTTTATAGAGGGACTAATTGGTGTAGCTGGTATGTGGTGGGTGTAGCCGTTGTTGAAGAGCGGGTTAAGATAGGAACTTCGGAGAGCCGTCCGAGGTGGCGGGGCTGCTGGACTGTTCGGCCGCAGCAAGGCCGTGAAAATATGTTAAGGTTAAGTGGTGAAGTGTATGGTAGGAGTGATGAATTACTCTGGGTGTACCAACCTTGCTGGTAGGGATGGTATTCGCGGCGTTGCCGCTTACGGTTGTGGAGCCGAGGGGTAGAATGTACCATGCGGCAGTGGGGCCCTGCATTGGGTGGGCCTTTGGCGTGGACTCTTCCGTCGACAAACTCTGCAACTCAGATGTGCTGTAGGAGTGGATGAAACTCGCGTATAACTAGACAGGATGAGAGGCTTTCGATTAGGCATCGTATCTTATATGGTGTAACCGAGGTAATTATGAACCCGAGTTGAAGCCGTCTCTGCAATTCAGGGGAGCTGCTTGACGGTCCCCTAATATCCGTAAATATTAGACAAAGAAATCGGATTGAAAATTTTTGGTAAATATCCCTTTCTTATTATTATGTATGGCCCTTATCGATAAGGCAGAGAGGTTAAGAGCGGCCCCGTGATGACCACCGTGAAAGTCCCCGCGAGCCGGCGGGTGTGGTGTATGGGGTGGGGCTTCGTGCTGCCGCAGAAAGATATAGCTGTTGGGAATATCGACATTGCGAACGTTGGGACTGAAAGTTCTGGCATGACTCGTGCCAGATTCGTTTCTTGAGAGATATAGACTCATCGATACTAGAAAAGTTAAAATAAGTTAAACTTTAACAAAGAAACCTAAAGTTAACCAGGAGAAACTCCCCCCAAAAAAAACTTTCTTTTGTGTGTTTGTTTTTTACAAAATAAATGTATTACAAATCCTTAATAGGCAAATATTTTCCACCGATAAAAGGGAAGTGGTATTTTATTTCTTTTTTAGTCTCTTTTTAAGTATTACTAACGGTCTTGAAAAAATTTACGTTGTTAAATATAAATTTGCAAGGGGAATAGACCATCCTCGGAGCGGGCCTCGCCTGCTCCAGCCTCCCTAGCCTCTCCGACCGCTCCTCCTCACCTCTCTTGAGGCCCACCTCCCCACGCCTGCACCTCACACCACAGTGTGCTCGTTCGCCAGTCCACCACCTGGCTTCGGCGTCCGCACCGGATTGCAACGTATTTGGATGATCAGATTGGAATGGTCGCTCCCATGTGATCTAAGGTTGGATTCAAGTCATAGTATTTTGTTATAGGCGACATACACTACAATAACTGTCCTGTGCCATTCTTTTGTTTTTGGTTTTTAGGTATTAGTGCTTTTTCAAGACAAACAAACAGTTTTTGTTTTTTAGACTCTGAAACGATTTTGACCTGGCTTGGTTCATGTTTAAATAACACTTATCACGAGAAACATAATTTGTTTTTAGCAAAACCTTAAGCTATAGAATCAAGTCCGGTAAAGTCAGTAAAATATCAAACCACACACCTCACCCCTCCGCGCCTCCCCTTACCGACCCGAACGCACTTGCCGTTGATTCCCTAATTGATATCGCTATTAAGATGCGGACTAATGATGCGGGATTACAGACGACGGGGTCAGTTGAATCCCCGGTTACTTTCGAGGTTAGTCGATTATAGTGGGATAAAATCATACACATAAACATAAGTTCATTTTTCCATTCACTCGCGCGCACCGCCCTACGAATATAACAGTGCTAACGTACAATAAAGAGTTTTTCACATCAATATAATAGTTGTCGCTACACATAGGCATATCTGGAAACTAGATGAATAAATAAGGTTGCTACGTCATTAGTTACGACATATAACCTAACATACCCGTTACGACACAAAATAATTTACTCATAACCATTACCTAAACTATCATATTCCCAGTGAATTATTGCATATAGTCTTGCTTCAATAACTAACAATTTTGGTTTGCAGTTCACATGACTACTCGAAGTAAAAATATTAATGAGGTAAAAGTAAAATAGTGTTGTAAGCAAGCAGATCCTTAAAGGCAGTAAATCTCAACGTAAATCAGGCCGAAACATCCCAACACCCGCCGGTGCGCCGCCTCACCATTATCATGCCCGGATCCCCCACGCCACCTAGCTTCCCAACCCTTCCATGGGAATTATTTTGTATATGTAATTCTCAGGTTCACAGTTTCTTTGAGTAGCATTTCTTGTACAACATAAAGCAATATTAAAAACTACCAGTTCTTTATACAGTCTAATGCTATACCAACCGAGCGTATAGTTCGAACGTGACCAACTGCGCAAAGTTCTCGTTACATTTAATAAAGCTATACAACATGAGACCTGAATCGAAGAAATAGGCATGTGTAACACGGACATAGACCTAGCAAGGGTGCTTAGAACACAAATAAACTAATAACAATTAACCACAGATCTGAAATTGCCACACTTAACCACGCTGGTAAATAACGTATACGTAAAACAAGGGTAACTGACAGATCATTTGACGTGTCGCCCGAACAAACCATGGGAATTCCAAGTATAGGCTTTATATATGTACCCCTAATCGTTTTCCTCGTTTCCGTGGTTTCGTTATTTTTTCAATGGTCAGACTCCTAACATCATTCGATTAACTTTATCGTCAGTTTGGTAGTTTAATATTATTATAAGCCGCAGGTTTTAACTACGGAGCAATATCGTTTTTCACGTGTTGTATTGTGTATTTGCTTGTTTGCAAATTAGAGTTATTGAGATAGACTAGATCGAGAAATTGTCCAAACGTGCCCTCTCCACTTCTCGATAACACTTAGTTAACACCCGAATAGCCCTAATGGATTTTCTTTGTTTGGTTACGTGTTTCGACAAACATTCGCAATACATTTGGATCCATGGTTTTGTCACAAAGGTCGGAATATAACATTAGTTACAAATAAGAAGCATTTTTATGGTTTTTGCCAATTCTTTTATGTTTAATAACATTGGAAAATTACTCTTTCCAAAACAAAAGCTGTAATAAAAATGAGTGTTATCTCTGATGAAGAGAGTTCGACGACCCATCAATATTCTATCATGTCAAATCAACGAATTAAATGCTTAATCTATACGTGTTTGTCAAATTGATTTCAGGTCAGATACGGTCTGACGCAATACTGTAGCGCCAATTCTTTCCATGTTTCGTAGGTGGTGTACGTGATGCGCTAATGCTTAACTGCCGAGCACTGATAGTAGCAATGTTAATTTTACATAACATAGTAATATTATCCTTATAGATGGTATTGTCACCTTGCCGGAGCAGAAATTTCATGGTGTTAAATCACGCCTAAATGGAGTCTGTCCCCCTAAAGTTTTAACATCAGTAACCTAACAAAATATACATTTATTTGTATATGCATTATTTATTTAAATTTATGTTTCAAATTGTTATTCCTTTTAGGATTTGATGTTTATGTTAGATAGTTTTACTCGATGCTCTGTCAGAGATCTTAAGTTATTTTTTTGTTTTAGTATGACGTTGGTTTAGAAATTCAGTGCTTTGTTTTTACAGCAGCCCTAGAAACAGTAAATATCGGGTTAAAGTCGTCAGTAGAAGTTCACAAACGTCCATGCCAATCCCCTTCTTAACCACCCGTGCAGTAGCGCGCATCCCATATCGTCTATGATTAATTATGGTGGCGCTTGTCTTCTCATTTGGTCTCAAGTTACAGATCTTCGAGTAATCGATTTGTGGAATAACAAAGATGACATAACGTAAAAATTTAAGAGGTTCTTTATACAGCGATCAACGAGGATGTAATGATAGCCATCGTACCGCGAGCCCAAACTCGTCCATGCTCCGTCCTCCCTAATCCGGGCTCAGCGTTTCTGCCCAGATACTACAGGACATTGACCCACACTTCGAGTTACATTTGGAAGAAACGCAGAGTGATACATATATAAATCCTTGTTCTATATATCTAACTCAATCGAATACGCTGAGACGTAACAAATAGTTCAAGCATAATTATAAGCTAACATATCATTCACAACCTGTTGTATAGATATTATGATCAACAATCATAAACGCCTACACATCTCAACCTGAAAATTAACAGGTTAAAAATTTAACAAATAGTTCTCAGAGCAACTTAATCAAGACAGTTAATATGTAACTAGTCATAGGCGTACACAAAATCGTAAACCTCTTATTTTTCACTCTTTTGAGCCTTTTGTTCAATTGTGGTCTTTATTTCTCTAGGAACAGTATTACATGTTAAAATGATAATGTTAGTGCGATATGGAGTTTTAGGATCCTAGAGGAGAGATATACACATTGACAAGAGTAAGCAATAAGGTGAGAGAGGATGTTACTTTAAGTACAGTAGCTAAATCAACGAATCATACGCTAACGCTAACAAGGAGCTTTCCCCATTTAATAAATTGCTAACATTCTCCCCTGTACAGTGCGGACGCTACTGGCGAGTGTGCACGTCTCGGGCGGATTGGAACTGAGTGCGTGAGGTGTGATCCGCTTGTGTGGCAGTGAGGCTACACATACGGCATATCGCATGGAGCTAAAGAATATTAAATCGGTACACACGCGCAAAACTTATCAACAGCCTTACGTACGAATGAAATTATACTACACATTGAATCAAAGATCCAACACTGTAATAGGCAGTAAAGTAATTTAACTAACATAGGGTGTAAGCAATTAAACCGTAACTCTCTTCATACGGCCACTTTTCTCAAATGCTATTCTTCTAACATATTTAACGTTTATTTTACATGTGACACAGTAATAGATCTAACACACTGAATTTTATCAATATTTGGCCTGCCGGTTAACCTTTCTAATTGATGATAAGTTGGTCCTCAGTTAGTATGATATATTAATTATCATCAGACCAACGTTGAATATATATATAGTATTTTTTTTTCATACAGATATACCGACCGACCGGGCACGGCCGGATGGCTACACCGGGCTGGGGCCACCCTTTTAAAGGAGGGGGGCAGGAAAATTAAAATAAGCTAGAATAACCCTCACCTCAAGCCTAAACCGCAAATATCTTGAGATGAAGTGTCATAGACGTGCGGTTTTAAATGACGAAGTAAGATTAACATCACATGTAGGGAAAAACAGAAGATGACAAGGAGTTCCACCGAGAAACACGAAGTGGCTGGAAAAGAAGGCAGAGTGCACCGACAAGATGATAGCGGAGGTGCTGTGTTCGGATTTTTCAAATGCTGTGGCGACTGGCCAGGAGTTATTGCGCCTCTGCAAAATTCATATTGCGCGAGAGCCAATGGCACCGCCTTGTATTACGGAGGAATCTGGGCGATCGCAGAATGGAAGGTGGAATGCGAGCGGCACACTTCCGCCGGGGTGTGTAGCGATCTAAGCCGTTTGTAGCTACCTGATAGAAAGAGAGGCATGAGTGGCGGCGCGTGCCAATCAACGGGTCAAACGTCGCAGAGGATAGAGGGTCAACGAGAGTTTAGCAAAGTAGTAAATCAGTTTTATAGTTTAAGTCTTTTAGCTTTAGAAACTCAACTCTATCCAATAGAAGAGTGGAGCCGTAGGAGCCCCCCCCCCACCAGATGTGAGAACAGTGACTCGGTAGCACTTGTTCTGACCAAACAAAGGGCGAATCAAGGGCCCCTATATACAAACTGGTAGTAGCTGTGCAGAAGAAAAAAATTTCCCGGGAGCGCAAACCTGAAATAGAACTCCCAAGTTGTTCGCTTTGAGGCCACCCTTAGCACGCGTTTGTGATATGAGGTTTCCAAGGGACATCCATTTTTTTGTTATATGTCAGCCGCAGTAAAGAATGTTTTTAATTAGTTTGTGTCAAACAGGTGAGACTGTTAGACACCCAAAGCCGTCGAAAAAAAGTAGGGAAAGCGTTTAGTGGAGTGGTGGTTCTTTCTGAGAGGGAGAATGCTATGCAAGTTTGAGGTTTTCAAAGGATTTGAATTTCAAGCAAGGTTGTGCGGGCGGGCTCCCACGGGAAGATATCCCTATCCAGGTCTGCAAGAATATGAAATCAGAAAAGCTTTGGAAGAACGAGAGGCAACTCATAGATGGCACAAAGAGGGAGGCAGATTTAAATGAGTTGTAAGAATGGAGAGCTCTGAATGTCGCTCGGCATAAAGAGGTGAACAGAAGTTAGAGGTATCAGCTGAGGAGACGTTGATTTGAAGAAGTTAAGCAATAAAGTTGGAAGATAAAACAGAACCTTGAGGGACACCATTCAATCTCAGCATGGAACACGGAGGAAGATCGCTCAATCAACGAGGCGTTTAAATTATGGAAGAGACTAGGAGAAAAACTTTGACAAGAGTAAGCAAAGAGTGAAGAGAGGAAATACCTAAGGAAGGAGCTTTATGAGAGTAGTTCCGAGCTTGCCATATCTCGATCAAAAGCAAAATGCTTGATATTCTGAGCGGACACACCCAAGACCTTCCCATAAGCTCCCTAAAAGTGGCGGAAGAAAAACCATTGTATATCAAGCTAAGACAGTGAGATCGTATGTCAACCGAGTTGACACTCTGTGACGTCGAAAGCCAATACTGATGAATCTGAAAGAGAGGGAATGAGCACTCCCAGAGTGTATCACGATGAAATGATGCAGGGTGTACATAAGTGTACTATTAGTTTTTGAAGTCCCAGACGATCAACAAAAAATAAGTTCTTTGATTATAAAATATCGTCATAATAAAGTGGTAAGATAGTTTTAACCGGATTGCCCTTAGAGAGTGTTAAAAGCGTTCAAGTAAATCAACCGACCAGACCGACCCGTCCCCTTCCCATCTCCTTTCCCCTCTGCGCCGAGCTCGATGGACACCCGTCCATGATCTTGTGATCTAGGTGATTTGCTATTCACTCACTGTCACAGTTTCGAGTATGCGATGAATCATTTTTCGGCCGGGGATCATCTGAAACATACCACAAAACAGTTACAGTTTCTTGTATACCTTTATAGTACCAAACCCAAGGGCGAATATATGCCACGTAACATTGTTTTCACGATGTTTTCCACATTAATAAAAGCATAGGCATAGCATAGCATTAGACGCAGAACTTACAGAATAAACCACCTGGTAGCATGACAAACCCTTAACACAATCCTTGACGTGCCGGCGATAAACATAAACACTAGACATCTAACAAAGTTCCACCTACTTAACCAACAGTAAAGTAGCCTATCACAGCGGCGTAGCAAGCTAGCGTAACCTATTTGCACTGTTTTTCACGGATATCTCTAACATAATCAATGTTTATGATTTTACAATTTACCATTCGTTGGTACTAGATTTAACAAAAAATTTTAGTGCACTCTCACACGTCCCTGGTCTAAATTGTCATCTATGACTCGACAATACGAAAATTACACGCTTAACGTGAACAGGGAGTTTTTTTAACATAAGAAGCATAGTAAGTGAGTTAACCAAAAAATTCATCCAATACCACCACGCGATCTATCCCTAAATGATAGTCATAACCCGTGCTCGCGGGAAACGAAGTAATTGGCAAGGAACTAGGACTAAATAAGTTTAATCCATATAACGTTTCTAATCAATTATAAGTGTATTTGTAAACGACATAAGAACATAGGGAACATGGCAACTTTTGGTTAGGATTCTTTTTAGTGACAAAACAATATATGACTGATGTTTAAGAAGCTAAACTGAAAGCTTTTCAAATCAAGACCATAATGGACCGTCCTCTCCTCCCCTCCCCCTCCACCTACCCGTGTCGGCGTTGCCCCATGATTCTTCGTGATCTATTGGATCTATTGATTCAAGTCAGACATTTCGAGTATCTTTATTGCATAACATGAACAAAAATAAGTTCCTTTATGTACATAACGTCAACTCGTTATATGATGGCTAGACGTAACATTGTCTTCAACATTAATAAAGCTAACATTGCAAATTACCCTGTTGAGAACTAAGAATATATTTACGTGCAACGACGAAACGCGTAGACATTCTTGCACTCGAATAAAACAGTCCGCCCATTATCACTATAACAAAGTGTCCCAGTAACTTTACCACCGCCAGTAAAGTATACTAACATATGCATACAGCAACGCGTAACCTGCTGCCATACACTTTTCAAAGCGGTATCTGTAACATAATTGGTTGTTTACCTTAACATATGTCGGAGATCTGTTTACAACCAATACGTTTATCATAAGCCTTTCACTAATTTATCATACGAGACCTGGCGAAATAGTAGCTGTTAAGGGCGTAGCAAAAGTTGTCAGCATCAAATAAGAGCTAAGATAGTCAAACCTGAAACTAACGAATTATAATCCGGACAACGGTGCGCTAAAACTAAAATACCATCACGTAAGACTCATAATGACATCGCTAAGCGATGTGCGCAAAAAATTCCCTAACTTATCAGAAGAGGTAAGGAGTAGCTAATATCCAGGACATAACACAAACCCAATGTAACATCTCAGCACCTGATTTACCTTGGATTGTTAACTGAGGGCGATTTACTGTTAGGTTGCGAGTCATAGGTGCCATGCGGGTAAAATGCTCGATGTACATCCTTCTCTAACTCAGGCTTGCGTTGAATATGTTTTAATTTCAATGGCAGAGACTTAATTTTACGTGTTGAGTCGACGATCTTGATACAAACGTTTGTTGTTATGTTTTGCAATTGAAGTTCGTTTTGTCTGTATGCCAATTAGCGACCAAGGTTAAATAAATTAAGATAGTTTTTCTTAAAATAAAGCCTTGAGTGGTCATGGTAAAATTAACCGTTAAGTATACTTAAGAGATACTCTCTCTCGCTTTGAAAAAGTATTGAACTCTCTCACTCTGCAGGTGTTGATGTTTTTTGGGTAACGCTGATGTTAGTTACTTTAAACTGTTGTTAAGCTGTGGATTTTGTTAAATGTCATTAATAGTTTACGTCGTCGTTTCTATAAGGAGCTGTGTGATAGGTATGGTTTGTCGTTGTAGCCATTAGTGTTCTTAGCTATCAGGGCCGATGCTAATGTTTGCTTTAGTTAAATGTGAACAGACGTGTTGCGTTTACATTAGGCGTATATTCGTATGATTGGTCTATATAAACGTGTTTGTTATAATATGCTCTTGACCTAAATGAAGCTCGACAAAGGCGAGTTGAATAAATAGATCAATGAGTTAACGTTAGGTCGCAATGAGTAGCTGTTTATTTCTGTCTGGGTTGTTATGTGTGTAAGTAATGTGTAAATAATTCATATACTTCTAAGCTTTACAGAGGATGAAAACTTTACTATGTTTGTATTTATTCCGTTATCGGTTTAGGTATTATGGTGACTTGGTAAGGTGCTGGTGTAAACTCTCTTTTGTTGAATAGTATGCATGGTAATGTTAAAAATTTACCCATTGAGTATGTTCAAGAGATACTGCTTGAGAGAAGGTTGAATAGGCGTCTGCGTTTCTTTGTATTCGCTATGTTTAGGTCTTACTTTTACTGTCTGTTGTGTTAAGTGAACTTTCGGTTAATTTTCACACCCGCGTTTGTTATTCTGGTTTGAGATGTGTTATTACCGGTTTCGGCTGTGTTGTACCGCCAATGAATCTAAAAGATTTATTTTGAATATCCTGTTTTCAAAAAAAACAAGAGAGAACGATCCCCGACTCTTGGATGGATGGTTATCGTTTAGCCTTTGACCACGTATAACATGTGAACTTTGTTACGCTAGCATATATTGGTTGGTTCGTTGCCCAGTGTATAAAGAACTTGTTTTTATGTTACTGGTTATAGTCCAAAATGAATACTCCGAAATAGTGACTGTGAAATCAATAGAGTCAATTAGATTCAAACGGGAGGGTAGGAACGACGTGGAGGAAGGGAGGAGTTGGGGTGGAGGTGGATGGTGATAAGATTGTATTGATCAGTGTATAAAGACTTCTAAGATTTTCTAGACGTTAATGTTAAACTGTTTTAATATCTCACAATGCATGACTGCGACAAGTTTAACCTTGAGACATAGACATAGATCATGCAGAAACTTGGGTGGATGGAGGCGTGGAAAGGAGGGTGGGGTATGGGTTTGATTACTGGATTTAAGCGCGCGATTTACTGTTTAGGCGTGTGTAAAAAAAATATTTAAACAAAGTAAAATAAAAAAAATAAATAGAAAGGTTAATTATAAAAATATTTATATTTTTTGCCCCTACCACAAAATTAATTTAGAAGAATTAAGCTAACTTGAAAGAAATTAAATACAATAACATTACAGTTACATTAATAGATATATTTTGTTTGGTTTACTGATGTTAAAACTTGTTATGTGTAGCATTTAATTCGTAGTTGTTCCACGAGCTCTTGTTAATGTAGAGTTATGATATAATCAATACTCACTTAATGTTATAGTAAATTGAATATTATCGGTATACATCGTTAGTTGTCGTTTAGAACATGTGAGATGATTGTTAAGTTTGGGTAACTTTGTATCTTCCTGGACTCGCCGCCGATCAAATTGAACAAACACTGGATAGATTAGCATTGTCATGTCGTTGTATTAGTAATGAATACGAGGTTAGGTTAATGTTTCATGAATAAAATTGCTAGTTGTTGGTTAAGGCTTTTGGTTACTAAATAATACTTTAAAGCTTGATGCTAATGTGTTATAACATACAAGACATGTAACAAAAAATAACATAAAATGTTTTTTAATAAACTACCTTGTTTATATGAAACCCTGGTTGACAAAGCAATGAATGCAATCATGTGGTCAATTGCGTTAAGTGTTTCAAAAACGAACCAAATCAAG
>JABUQX010123392.1:0-12500 GCA_015478945.1 Trachelipus rathkii
AAAATACAAAAATAACATTTTTAAAAAAATTAAAATAATATAAAAATTAAAAAAATAAATAAAAAGTAAATAAAAAATAAAAAATAAATAAATAAAATAAATAAATAAAAATAAAATAAATAAAAATAAATGAAAAAAAAAAATAAAAATAAAAAAATAAAAATAAAATTAAACAAAAAAAAAATAAATAAAAAAAAAAAATAAAAAAAATAAAAAAAATGAATACATACACACACACACACACACACATACACACACACACACACACACACTTAAACACACACACACACATTAATAATAAAATAATAATAAAAATATTAATAATAATATTAATAATATAATAATAATAATAATAATAATAATAATAATAATAATAATAATAATAATAATAATAATAATAATAATAATAATAATAATAATAATAATAATAATAATAATATAATAATAATAATAATAATAATAACAATAATAATAATAATAAAAGTAAAAATAAAAATAATAAAAATAATGATAATGATAATGATAATGATATTTCTTAAGATAAAGCACCTTACAATTAAAATAGTTATATTAATAAAATAAGCATGTACCGATTAAACCGGGCATCACTAGCCTGTACTTTATGTATGCATTATGTATGTATTTATGTATGTAAAATAGACCTGTACGTTTGTGTATGTGTGTCGCATTTATTCGTAGTTCTTATCTGAATTACCAGAGTTTCTTAAGAGTTTCAAAAAAATTTCCTCTTATCGGCTGCCAATATATCAGCAACAAACACACACACACACGCACACGCTTACACACACACGCTTACACACACACTACACACACACATATATATATATATATATATATATATATATATATATATATATATATATATATGTTATTCCATAGAGATATATATGTTATATATATATTATATATATATATATAATAGGTAGTAGGTCACTTGGCGTATTAATACATATTAGTGCATTAAGGAGCTATGTATTAATACGCCAAGGGACCTATACCTATTATTAAATCGCCCCAACGTCCTAGCAGGCAGAAATTTGAAATTATCATTGAGTAGCAGAGCAGCAGTATATATATATATATGTTATATATATATATATATATATATATATATATATATATATATATATATATATATATATATATATATATATATATATATATATATATATATATATATATACAAAAAAATATTACTATATATATATATATAATATATATCACCAAGATAGGTCATAGGTCCCGAACGAAACCCTTTAAAAAAACATTCGGATTCCGAGGTAAGAGTTGAGTTCAGTAGTATCAGTAACATTTGGACCCTTCTTATCTAACCGCAAACCGCAAAGGTCATAAAAGTGGACCTTCTTATCTAACCGCAAACCGCAAAAGTGATAACAGGGTGAAGAACGGAGTCACTTCAAAGGGTACCGCCGACCGAGAAAAGGTCACATGGTTCCATATTCTATATTCTATATTCTATATATTCTATATTCTATATTCTATATTCTATATTCTATATTCTATATATTCTATATTCTAGCTTTTAGCACGTTCCGATCTATATTCTAGAATACACCCGGTATTAGTGCCTACCCCTAGGTTATTGGGTACGGGAAATCGATTAGGTGTATTAGAAGGTGCTAGGATGCTTCCTTCTATGAGTTATTACCCCACCCCCCTTTTCTAGCCTTTTCTAGCATGACATATCCTACGTCATAGAATACACCAAATATTGGTGTCTATACCTATGTTATAATGTATGAGGAATCGATTGGTGTATATTAGAATGTGCTAGGATGCTTCCTTCTATGAGTTAGTATCCCCCACCCCCCTTTCTAACCATTCTAGTGTGATATATCGTATGTGCCGGAATACATCCGATATTTGTATCGATTAGTACATAATCGGTACTGCTGAATCGATTTCTGTGGTTTACGACGGAATCGATTCATTCCTAACAAGAGTTAGTATTAGATATTACCCACCCCCCTTTCCTAACATTTTTGTTTCTTGAGCTATGAAGCCGAGCACGGTGTTGCCTAGTATGTTTTGAGGTATGCCGAGTCGATTGCCACTATTGCCGAGCGTGGCGTTTCAGCCGTTGCGGTTTTAGAACGCACCAACATGCGTTTTTCGTAGATGGCGAACCCTATCATGACGGGTGTCAAACAGGGGTAGAATGTCTCAAAAATAAGATTCCCGTAGTTACTTTCCCGAACGCCAGAGTCCCCAGGGCCCCAGCCGGGGGTCATTTATGGGGTAAGAAATGACACCAAATGACACATCTTAGCAAAAGAGGTGTTAGAGTCATCGTATCTTCTTCAAACTTGGCATGCAATCTTTATATGATGCAACATTGTTGCATCCAATGTTTCAAGCCGCTACGTCTAAGGGGAGTGTGGCCCCCCGCCCCCCAAAAACGAAAAAATGGACTTAGAAAGCTGAAAATTGGTGATTGTATAGAGGAGAATAAATGAAATAGAATGGCTATGTTAAATTAATTGGCGAACCATATGGAGCCGGAGCCGGAGCTGGTGGTTGCGGTGCCAGAATGGAATTCTGGCTCCTACCACATATTAGAACAAATGAGGTGTCTACATATATGTTTTCAATGGTGTAGAATTCATTTTTGAGGGTTTCAGTTGACATAACTGATTCTTCTAGCTTCTAGCACGATATGTCCTACATCTTAGAATACACCCCATATTAATGCCTACCCTATGTTATAAGGTACTTGGAGTCGATTGGTGTATATTAGAAAGTGTTAGGATGCTTCCTTCTATGAGTTAGTACCCAATCCCTTTTCTAGCACTTCTAGCAAGCGTGACCTACATCATAGAATACACCTAATGTTAGTGTCTACCCCTATGTTTTGAGGTATGAGGATTCGATTGGTATGTATTAGAAGTTGTTAGGATGGTTCCTTCTACGAGTTAGTACCCCTACCCCCTTTTTCTAGTGTAAGTATTCAACTTTGTTATTTTTCGAGCTAGAGAGTTGAACATGGTGTCTACCTCTATGTTTCGAGGTATGCCGAGTTGATTTCGGGCATTACCGAGTGGATCTGAGCTTTCCTTAAGGTCTTTTGCACCGGTGCTGCGGTGCTCATATATACATTTTTGGTTTTTAAAGGTTTTCTGGTTAAGATATTCTCTTCAAACTGGCTACCATGGTTGTTGAAGGTGCCGCCTGCCTAGGCCCGAGGTCACCGTTTAAGGGGGGTGGGGGTCCCCACCTCACCAAAACCTAAAAATGGACTTAGAAAGCTGAAATTTGGTGAATGTATAGAAAAGAATAAATGAAATAGAATGGCTATGTTAAAATAAATGGCGAACTATATGGCCGGAGCCGAAGCTGGTGGTTGCGGTACCAGAATGGAATTCTGGCTCCAGCTACATATTAGGACAAATGAGGTGTATACATCTATGTTTTCAATGGTGTAGAACTCATTTTTGAGTTTGGCCTTAATACCGTATCAAGGCCTGAAATTGACCTTTCATAAAGGTTCGTGAGGGATTATACACACATACACCCACCCATAGACACTTAAGCTCACACCTACACCTACACACATAGAGCGCATGCAGGTACCTGTCCTAACTTGAGCTCCTGTATGTACCTGTCCTAACTTGAGTTCATTTTATTTCCATCCACACTCACACCTACACCTACACACACACACACACTATGACACTTATACACACATACACACACCCATAGACACTTACACCCACCCATAGACACTTACACCCACCCATAGACACTTACACTCACCCATAGACACTTACACTCACCCATATACACTTACACTCACACACACACACACACACACACACAAACACACACTCGATATTTTGATGCCTCAACTTTGATGCCTCAGCTTTGATGAGCCTCACTTTGATGCCCTCAGCTTTGATGACTCATCTTTGATTGCGTCATCTTTGATAACTCATCTTTGTTATTGGAAAAAAGAAGGAGGAGGAGGAGTAAGAGAAAGAAGAAGAAGAAGAAGAAAAAGAAGAAGAAGAAAGAAGAAGAAGAAGAAGAAGAAGAAGAAGAAGAAGAAGAAGAAGAAGAAGAAGAAGAAGAAGAAGAAGAAGAAGAAGAAGGAGGAGAAAGAAGAAGAAGAAGAAGTCTCATATGACGGAGCACATGAGCCGGAACCGGAGTTTGTGATGGCGGAGTCAGACTGGAATTCTGACTCCAGTTGCATATTGAGTCAATTGAGGTGTGTTTATATATGTTTCAAAGGACATAGATTCCGAATTTTGGGGTTTCGTAACCCCAAAATGAGTTCGAGGACCCCCCTTGAGTGGGTCCTCAGCTGGAAAAAAAAGAAGAAAATTACAGAGTACAAGACAGAGAAAAGATGAAGGAAGGAAATAGAAGTGTCGTAAGATAGAACAAATGAGTCATTGGAGCTATCGGTATCGGTACCGGTGCAGACCGGTGCGGTGTCGAGTTAGTAAATATGTGCTTATCACCATAATATTAGTGTGTTTATATACGTCTTCAGTGATGTAGAATATGAATAACATAGTTTCAATACACTAAAAGGTGTTTAGGGACACGCAATTGAAGATGGGGAACACGACCCCAAAATGGTCGTTTTTAACCTTTTAAAATGAAATTTTAAAAGGTATAAGTTAATAATACATAGACTTACGCTCTATCAACAGTCCCATGTTGCTAAATATATGTAAAACAGCCCTAATGTTGTTACAAATCTATGAACTTAACAAAAGAGAAATAAGTGATTCTCTCTTAGGTCATTACACAAATGGGTATACATATGTTTGTCAACTGGATATTCCAAGTCAGAAACTTGCACTCGACTTGTTTAATGTGTGCTATATCAAGCTCCTATATAAAGATGTGTGTAATGTGTATGTGTATAGCAATCTGATATTGATGTATGGGTGTGTATGTGATTTGTTTTACGTTAGAGGTCGTATACACATAGTCTTACATTTTATTTCAAACTGAGGTATTTTATTTATAGAAAAACTGTTTCATTACCAAAGTTAGAGTTAAAGTTAAAGTTAAAGTTAGAGTTAAAGTTAAAGTTAAAGTTGGAGATAAAGTTAAAGTTAAAGTTAAATTAGTTAAATTTTCGTGTCGAAGGATAAGATTAATATTTTTCATGTATTAAATACAAATGTTTTTTTGAAAAACGTTGTCTTTTGATGGAAAAACATTTTTGTTTTTTCGAAAAACATTTTCTTTTGATGAAAAACATTTTATTTTTTGAAAAATTTTTAAAAAAACATTGTTTCTAGAAAAAAGTTGTTAAATTTCCACGGAAAAAACATGATTTTAGGGACCATAAAGCAATAAAGTAGTAAAACAACTACAGGCAAACAGCCTCCAGGGGGGCCCCATACCCCCACCCCCCACCCGCCTAATGTTTTACTGCTTTACCATACTTACTATTAATAAAAATATATGTTACTACCTATTTTTCTGTTCAATCATATACATTTGTATTTCACATTACCCTTTTTCTAAAACTTTTTTTAAAAAACTTAGACTTAAAAATATATTTTAATTTGTAACACTTAAGAGACATGGTGGTAGACCTTATAATATATATTATATATAAATATATATATATATATATATATATATATAATATATAGTATATATATATATATATTATATATTATATATATAGTATATATATATATTATATATTTATATATAAAACAGCTAACATTAACAAATTTCCATACTTAACAGCATAAAGTTACTAACATAGCATACAAAAACGTAACATATTCACACTTTCTTTCATGCATCGTCCTTTACATATCAATGTTAATTTTACATTAAACATGAGTATATTTGAACAAAGATTAATCGTATCCTAACCTAACGTTGTAATAAACTAGAATAATCGCACACGCAACACAAACACATCTACACACACACACCTACACACACACACCACCACACACACACAGGAATATTTGGCAACGTAACAAAGTTTCAACATTAATAAAGCTAACATAGCATCAACCTAAACTAAGAATAATAATGTAACAACGACAAACCTAACATACCTTAAAAACGAATAAACAGTTAACATTAACAAAATTTCATACTTATAACAGCAGTAAAGTAACCAAAATAGCATACAAAAAACGTAACCTATTTCTACACTTTTTCATACATGGTCTTTAAACATGAATCAATGTTAATTTTAACAATTAACATAGTAATATTTAACAAAGAAATTAAATGTATCCTAGACTAAGAATAAATGCCATAACAGAACACACACACATACACACAACACACACACACATCACACACACACACACACACACACACACACACACACAAATATATGTTAACGTAACAATTTTTTACATTAATAAAGCCAACATTGCAACACCTGAAACTAGAAGAATATAATATACAATGATAAAAATTAACATAACCTTACACAACGAAATAACTGTTTACGAATTAAGCAAACGTTTCCATACTTAACAAAACAGTAAAGAGCTAACATTACATACAAAACGTAACTCTATTCACACTTTTTCAAAGCTATCTGTGACATATCAATGCTAATTTTACATTAACATGGTAATATTTAGCAAAAATTTATCATAACCCTGTCTAATTATCATACTGACTAACGAATAAATGCTAACGTACCAAAGTTTTTCGCATTAACTAGTAATCAATTTAAAAAAAAATCATCTTAAGAACAGAGCACAACCTTCTACCACGTTCAAATCTAAAACGAATATGACGATAAAATAAGTCTCGAGAGAAAAGATAAGGCAATATTACTGAAACAAACACAAGTCTAAGAGATAAGGGATATTTCAACCAATATGTGTGTGCGTGTGCGTGTGCGACTTATTCTTAGTTTATTACAATCGTTGGGTTAGGATACGATAAATCTTTGTTAAATATTACTATGTTAATGTAAAATTAACATTGATATGTTAAAGACATGCATGAAAAAATGTGGAATATGTTACGTTTTTTGTATGCTATGTTAGTTATTTACAGTGTAGAAATTTGTTAATGTTAGCTGTTTTTATATATATATAATATAATATATATATATATATATAATATATATATTATATCATATATATATATATATTATATATATATATAATATATATATATATAATATATATAGTATATATATAATATATAATATATATATATATATAAAAGGTCTACCACCATGTCTCTTAAGTGTTACAAATTAAAATATATTTATTTAAGTCTAAGTTTTTTTAAAAAAAGTTTTAGAAAAAGGGTAATGTGAAATACAAATGTATATGATTGAACAGAAAAATAGGTAGTAACATATATTTTTATTAATAGTAAGTATGGTAAAGCAGTAAAGCAGTAAAACATGAGGCGGGTGGGGGTGGGGGATGGGGCCCCCTGGAGGCTGTTTGCTGTAGTGTTTTACTGCTTTATTGCTTTATGGTCCCTAAAATCATGTTTTTCGTGGAAATTTAACAACTTTTTATATCTAGAAACATATGTTTTTAAAAAATGTTTTTCAAAAAATAAAAATGTTTTTCATCAAAAGAAAATGTTTTTCGAAAAAACAAAAAATGTTTTTCATCAAAAGACAATGTTTTCTCAAAAAACATTTAGTACTTTAATACATGAAAAATATAAATCTTATCCTTCGACATGAAAATTTAACTTTAACTTTAACTTTATCTCCAACTTTAACTTTAACTCTAACTTTAACTTTAACTTTAACTCTAACTTTGGTAATGAAACAGTTTTTCTATAAATAAAATACCTCAGTTTGAAATAAAAATGTAAGACTATGTGTATACGACCTCTAACTAAACATACACATACACACATACACATATACACATGCATACACATACACATACACATACACACATCTTTATATAGGGACTTGATATAGCATACATTAAAACAAGAATATACAAGTTTTTGACTTTGAAGTAGACATTTCTCAGATATGTGAAAACATATGTATACCATTGTGTATGACTAAGAGAGAATCACTTAAGTTCTCTGTGTTAAGTTTCATATATATTTGTACAACATAGGGCTGTTGTTACATATATTTATGCAACATGGGACTGTTGATAGAGCGTAAGTCTATGTATTATTAACTTATATCCTTTTAAAATTTCATTTAAAAGGGTAAAAACCACATTTTGGGGTTCGGCCCCCATCTCAATTGGTGTCCCTAGACATCTTTGAGTGTATTGAAACTATGTTATTCATATTCTACATCACTGAAGACGTATATAAACACATTAATATTATGGTGATAAGCACATATTTACTAACTCGACACCGCACTGGTCTGCACCGGTACCGATACCGATAGCTCCAATGACTCATTTGTTCTATCTTACGACACTTCTATTTCCTTCCTTCATCTTTTCTCTGTCTTGTACTCTGTAATTTTCTTCTTTTTTTCCAGCTGAGGACCCACTCAAGGGGGGGTCCTCGAACTCATTTTGGGTTACGAAACCCCAAAATTCGGAATCTATGTCCTTTGAAACATATATAAACACACCTCCATTGGCTCAATATGCAACTGGAGTCAGAATTCCAGTCTGACTCCGCCATCACAAACTCCGGTTCCGGCTCATGTGCTCCGTCATATGAGACTTCTTCTCTTCTTCTTCTTTCTCCTCCTTCTTCTTCTTACTTTTCTTCTTCTTCTTCTTCTTCTTCTTCTTCTTCTTCTTCTTCTTCTTCTTCTTCTTCTTCTTTCTCTTACTCCTCCTCCTCCTTCTTTTTTCCAGTAACAAAGATGAGTCATCAAAGCTGAGACATCAAAGATGAGTCATCAAAGCTGAGGCATCAAAGTTGAGGCATCAAAGCTGAGGCATCAAAGTTGAGGCATCAAAATATCGAGTGTGTGTTTGTGTGTGTGTGTGTGTGTGTGTGTGTGTGAGTGTAAGTGTATATGGGTGAGTGTAAGTGTCTATGGGTGAGTGTAAGTATCTATGGGTGGGTGTAAGTGTCTATGGGTGTGTGTATGTATGTATAAGTGTCATAGTGTGTGTAGGTGTAGGTGTAGGTGTGAGCTAGGGTGGGTGTATGTATCTAGGGTGGGTGTATGTATCTATGGCGGGGTTGTTGAGGGTGGGTATGTGTGTATATAGGGCAGGTGTATGTGTCTAGGTATGTGTGTATGTGTCTATGTGTGTAGGTGTAGGTGTGAGCTTAAGTGTCTATGGGTGGGTGTATGTGTGTATAATCCCTCACGAACCTTTGTGAAAGGTCAATTTCAGGCCTTGATACGGTATCAAGGCCAAACTCAAAAATGAGTAAATATATAACACCAGGGAAAACAGAAAATGGTCCTTGTACGAAACAAGGTAATTCAGACTTAAAATATGTAGCCTGGAGCCAGGAGATTCATTCTGGTACCGGCAACCACCAGCTCGGCTCCGCCATATATTTCGCGCACCTTTATTTTTAAGATAGCCTTCTAATACACATGAAAGCCTATTGTTTTCTATAACATTCACTACAAATTTCAGCTTTCTAAGTCCATTTTTAGGTTTTGGTGAGGTGGGGACCCCCACCCCCCTTAAACGTAACAGCTTGAAACATTGGATGCAACAATGTTTCAACATATAAAGAAGGCATGCCAAGTGTGAAGAGGATATCTTAACCAGAAAAGCTTTTAAAAACCAAAAATGTATATATGAGCATCGCAGTACCGGTGCAAAAGACCTTAAGGAAAGCTGAAATCCACTCGGTAATGCCCGAAATCAACTCGGCATACCTCGAAACATAGAGGTAGACACCATGTTCAACTCTTCTAAGCTGAAAAATAATAAAAGTTGGAAATTAGCTTACAGCTAGAAAAAGGGGGGTAGGGGTACTAACTCGTAGAAGGAACCATCCTAACAACTTCTAATACATACCAATCGAATCCATCCTCATACCTCAAAACATAGGGGTAGACACTAATATTAGGTGTATTCTATGATGTAGGTCACGCTTGCTAGAAGTGCTAGAAAAGGGATTGGATACTAACTCGTAGAAGGAAGCATCCTAACACCTTCTAATATACACCAATCGAATCCACGTACCTTATAACATAGGGTAGGCATTAATATGGGGTGTATTCTAAGATGTAGGACATATCGTGCTAGAAGCTAGAAGAATCAGTTATGTCAACTGAAACCCTCAAAAATGAATTCTACACCATTGAAAACATATATGTAGACACCTCATTTGTTCTAATATGTGGTAGGAACCAGAATTCCATTCTGGCACCGCAACCATCAGCTCCGGCTCCGGCTCCATATGGTTCGCCAATTAATTTAACATAGCCATTCTATTTCATTTATTCTCTTCTATACACTCACCAATTTTCAGCTTTCTAAGTCCATTTTTACGTTTTTGGGGGGCGGGGGGCCCCACCCCCCTTAGACGTAGCGGCTTGAAACATTGGATGCAACAATGTTGCATCATATAAAGATTGCATGCCAAGTTTGAAGAAGATACGATGACTCTAACACCTCTTTTGCTAAGATGTGTCATTTTGTGTCATTTCTTACCCCATAAATGACCCCCGGCTGGGGCCCTGGGGACTCTGGCGTTCGGGAAAGTAACTACGGGAATCTTATTTTTGAGACATTCTACCCCTGTTTGACACCCGTCATGATAGGTTTTTGACGAAGGGTACGCCATCTACGAAAAACGCATGTTGCTGCGTTCTAAAAACGCAACGGCTGAAACGCCACGCTCGGCAATAGCGGCAATCGACTCGGCATACCTCAAAACATACTAGGCAACACCGTGCTCGGCTTCATAGCTCAAGAAACAAAAATGTTAGAAAAGGGGGTAGGGTAATATCTAATACTAACTCTTGTTAGGAATGAATCGATTCCGTCGTAAACCACAGAAATCGATTCAGCAGTACCGATTATGTACTAATCGATACAAATATCGGATGTATTCCGGCACATACGATATATCGCACTAGAAGGGTTAGAAAGGGGGTGGGGGATACTAACTCATAGAAGGAAGCATCCTAGCACATTCTAATATACACCAATCGATTCCTCATACATTATAACATAGGTATAGACACCAATATTTCGTGCATTCTATGACGTAGGATATGTCATGCTAGAAAAGGCTAGAAAAGGGGGGTGGGGTAATAACTCATAGAAGGAAGCATCCTAGCACCTTCTAATACACACTAATCGATTCCCCGTACCCAATAACCTAGGGGTAGACACTAATACCGGTGTATTCTAGAATATAGGTCGGAACGTGCTAGAAGCTAGAATATAGAATATATAGAATATAGAATATAGAATATATAAGAATATAGAATATAGAACCATGTGACCTTTTCTCGGTCGGCGGTACCCTTTGAAGTGACTCCGTTCTTCACCCTGTTATCACGTTTGCGGTTAGATAAGAAGGTCCACTTTTATGACCTTTGCGGCTTGCGGTTAGATAAGAAGGGTCCAAATGTTACTGATACTACGGAGTTCGTTGACCAAATTGCTTGGTCGTTGCTAGGTCTATCACAACCTCACATTACAGGAAGAGAAAACTGTGATAAGGGAGATTCCTTGCTCCTGGCGGCAACCACCCGAATATATATATATATATATATATATATATATATATATATATATATATATATATATATATATATATATATATATATATATATATATATATATATATATATATATATATATATATATAGGTAAATATATATATATATATATATATATATATATATATATATATATATATATATACAAATAAATTTATATCTACTCATCTATGTATATCGTTATATATATATATATATATATATATATATATATATATATATATATATATATATATATATATATATATATATATACATATGTAGACTATGGCCCTGGGCCGAAACTTCCCGAAATTTGATCCTGAACTTTTTACTTTATATAACTCCAAACCAGTTTCTCCTCAGGCACATCTTAATATCTCTCTCTCTCCTCTCTCTCTCTCTCTCTATATATATATATATATATATATATATATATATATATATATATATATATATTATATATATATATATATATATATATATATATATATATATATATATATATATATTATATTATTATATATATATATATATATATATATTTTATATATTTATATATATATATATATATATATATATATATATATATAAGAGTTATATATATATATATATATATATATATATATATATATATATATATATATATATATATATATATATATATATATATATATATTACTATATATATACAAACCCCTTCCAATTCATTTTCCTTCATTTTTCAAATTACAACGTTGCTTTTTACTTTTCCCGTTTTTTATTTTTTATTTTATAATTTTTTAGTAAAGAAATTAACCATGCACTTTTATTTAAAGAAATGTTAATGATTTCATTAATGATGTTTTTTATTTATAAAACT